>OX578283.1:52954994-53194994 GCA_951217055.1 Gerris lacustris | reverse complement strand
AGAGAACAGAAAGAATCAGGATAACATTAACGAAACGATAACAATAACAGCAATGAAGTGTTATCCTATAACAATAACAGCAACAAAGTGTTATCCTATAACAATAACAGCTCATTGCATCTTGTTCTTGTTACTTGAAATGTTATTGATTCTGTTCTGTTATAAAATAACAATAACAGATATGATCTGTTATTGTTATCAAACCTGTTCTGTTATCTGAGCTGTTATAATATGAACTGTTATTCGATAACAGGACTTTTTCCATAACATGTTATCAGACGAACTATTATTCTCCAATAACATGTTATTGTAAACTGTTCTGTTATTTTCGACCCACCTCTAGTCTCTTCTAGACCCTCTGAAGTTGCTTCTGACATTGGAGACAAAACATCAGAACCTACACCTACTGAGGCATTGTCTCTACCAGAAGACCGACCACTTTCTTGTGATCACTATCAATCACAAAAGTCTCTGTGCTACCACAATTGCATTTATTTAAATCCAGACAATGTCCAGTCCTATCCAGGCTTTAATTGAATAGTCTGCCACAATATAGCTATTTGATTACTTAATTCCCTAAAAATTAAAAAAAAATAATAATTGTATTTACCTGTTTATATTTTTAGGGTTTTCTGGAAAGATGGACTTCATTGCCTAACTGAATCTATTAGTGTTATTTTATTAGCTGGCCTGGTGAGTCATTCAAACAATTTTTTTTCAATTGTTAATTTTTTTTTTAAGATAATCAGATTAATAAGACAAAATGCTCAGTTCTTTATCCTATTTTTAATCTTATTAAATCTTATTTTAATACCTATTTCTTTATCCTTAATAGAGTTTTTTTTTTTTTTAATTTTATTTTGTTTTATTATTTACTTAATTTCTGTTTCTTATTATTATTTTTACTTTCTTATTTACTAATTCAAATTTTTAAGTTTTAGGTAGTATTCATACTATGGAAAGATTAAATTTTACTTTAAATCAAATTATAATGATTATTAACGGTGCTTGGGTCTATTTTTCTCTGTATGTCTCCCGTAGTTAATGATTCTTATTTACATTATGTGGAAAAAGTATTGTGAAGACTCAGAAATTTGATTTTAAAATTTTTATCTTCTAAATATAGAACTTTCAGGCTCACCCGGGTGTGGCTAGGCTCTTCTTTCAAAGGGTCGAAACAAAAGATCTCCATCTGACATGATTTTCAGCCAAGGCCTTCTTTCTTTGGTTCTTAGTTTTTAGTCATGATCTTACTGGGCACTGACAGAAAAGTGTCGCCTCTCCAGATTTTACTTAATGTCAGATCCTCTTTTTTTATCAATACTTTTTTTCTTCATCTTGACACAGTGTTTCTTTTTCCCTTAATCCCTTAACAGGTCATGTAGAATGTTCGTTGCCATTTTGGAGTCTGTTTTTTAATGCATCTGAAGCAATGTTATTAATAGTTCCTTTAAGGCCCCCTCTCTTTCACCTTTCCTGGGAGATGTAATACAGATGCTAGCAAAATAGCCTGGATGGTGTTTGAAGGGTTCTACCAGGCCTGAACTGTACACATCGTCCCTACCATGTCAAACCAACGAATGTGAAAATCGGTACTTTTCAGGAGAGCCAAAAAACTCGCATTGCAAAAAGGAGAAACATTTTTAATATATTGTTTAATCCTTTTTAGGATGATATTAAGTTTTAACCATTAACTGTTTTTTTAATAGCCAAAAATAGGAGTTATTTGGCTCTCCTGAAAAGTACTGATTTTCACATTCGTTAGTTTGACATGGTAGGGACGACATATTCAGAAAAAGCAAGCATATTATTGCAAAGGGATATTAACTTTTCTATTTATGTTCCTCCCAAAAATCTTTTAATAATTTCTAATGATTTTGATTAAAGCAAGTTTATTTAAATAAAGTGCTTTTCAATACCAATGTGAAACCTTGTTCCAAGATTATCTTGGATACTGTGTTCATGGTTTCATAGGTATTGAAAAACACTTTATTTTAATTATCGTGTTTTAATCAAACACATTGGAATCAGCGGGCGGGGGAGGTGGCCAAACTGAGAGGGCGGCCATCACCAATCTCTCAGAATATTTTGTTAAAATTTGACAACAAATTTCTTAGTTGCAAAACAATAATATTGTATAATAAGATTAATTGAGGAATAAACAATCCTATAAATAACATTGATCTAATAAATAAATGAATGTTGTAGTCACTGTACGTCTCTTGTTAATGTACCTTGATGGTTGCACGATGTACAGAGTACGGCTGACGACAGTTATCTTTAAACAAGTTTTGTAACCCTGGAATGCTAATGTTAGTCGAATCGACGAGCACTGTTTGAACCTTGGGTACCCCATCCTTCTGCAGTGCTTGCCCTAGTTAGTAACACACCTGCTAGTGTAGCGGTAGTAGTCCTTTTGAGCATACACTCGTTTTCTGGCCAATTCCTGTCAAAGCTACTTTGTCGATTCGACTAATGTTTAGTAATCAACGTAGGGAATTAATTTGTCGTTGAATGAGCCTATAGCTTGGGAAACTGGGCCTGGGGCAAGGGGCAATAGGCCTAGGGGTAAGGGGCAATGGGCCTAGGGTAATTGGCCTTGGGCCAGAGACCAGTGGCCGATAATCTGGGGCCTGGAGCACTTAGCAAAGGGCCTAGGGCTTTTGGACTGGGGCATGGGACCTGGTGCATTTATGTTACTCAATTTCAGATTCTTCTGATATTCCTACTAAGTTATTTGTCATCAAATGTTTTTATATCTCACTAAAAGATTTAATAATGAGTTCTTAATGAGTTTTCTCTCTATAAAAGTGTAGTTTCATCCCAAAAAATGTATTTTCTGCATATGTTAGTGGAATCGACGAAGGTTTAGTAATACCAGCCATCCAATTAGCATTAGCATTTAAGGGTTAAGATAATATCCTAGTTTAAACACCCCTAGACAACACCTAACTGTCAGAGTTGTTTAGGCGAGCTCAGAGCTTATCGTATTTCGGGTTGGTTCTTGGGTTGCACAGAGTCAAATTGTTTCTATTTCCTAAAACTCATCTTAGTCTCCTTTTTTGTTATCCTAATTAATTTGATATTCTAGTCATGTACTAGATCCATACATATGTAGTCGATCTATTTGTCAATTAGATACAATTAAATATTTTACAAGCAGGAAGCCCAGTGGCGTAGGGACTGTTTTTTCTCTAAAAGGTCTAAAGTCATCGACATTGACAATGATAGTAAAGAAGACAATAGTTATCCTCCTTTATTTCTTTATGATAACTTTATGCTGTTTTTTTTATTACTTTATCTTTTTAATGAATGTAATTTTGATAGTATTTTATTATCATTTTTATTTTTCAAATCAATTCTTTTTTGTGATTGTTTTATTTTAATTAGTTTATGTTTAAACTATTTTTTACTAATTTGTAATAATTGACTTGATTTTAGATTTATATTTTCATTACATTTAAAAAGAAAGATTTTAAGAATATAAAAGCCCAGCATGAGTACGTGACAGGATTTTACAAAGAGGCAGGACGACTTCTTGCGGCTATTCCTTGTCTTCTCTTCTTCTCACTTCTGGTTCGTTAAATATAAATAATTTGTAAAAATTCTGTTTAACTTTCTTATTGAATTAGTTTCTGTTTTAAATCCTTGATAGGTGGAATATTTTTACATTTATAATGAAATCAAATGGCTCTGAGGATGCACCTCTAAACTCGAGGGCCCAATTTTGGTTTATGCACAACGGATCACTACCCCATTTTGCAGTTTTACAAGTAATTTTGTTTGATTGGAGGTCCAGTTGCTTTGCCTTAAAGTTCACCAGATTTAATCATCCCCCCCCCCCCCTGTCCCATGAACCATATTCAATGGGTTCACTTTAAGAACATGGTCTATATCTTATAATAATCTTGTAAAATTACATCTACAAATCAAAAAAGGTTTTCAAACCTTCCGACAAAGTGTCTGGCCTTCTTGATTGAGTTTTTGGTTTTTGGAAGGTGTATTTAAAAGGAATAAAGACATTGCACCCATTTTCTTTACCTTAACAGTTGTTCACAATTTAACAAACTGTTTTTTTAGAAGTTAAAAAAGATTAACTTATATTATAGATGTGACTAATTTTCAATCCATAAGTATTACTTGTACTTGGTGCCTCGGCAAGTGCCGATTTGCCATTAATAAAAATAAAAGACAGCTTATTATTTTATCTTATCATTGTTTACATATAATAGAGAAATCATGTTATTTTAGAGGAGATATTTTGATTTGTTATATTTTGTTAACGCTAACTTTAATGGCAATAAAAGACTTTCTTTCTTTCTTTCTAAGTATTACTTGTGGTTAAGAGAATTACCTTATCAAATTAACACTAATTAATGTAATTATTACCAATCAATTCAAATTTATAACACTGCTATTTTTCAGCAGTTTAGGTTTTATTAGTTATATTTATGTTTGTATTGATATTTTTTCTCTTATTGACACATTTGACAACTTAGACTCACCACACTCTACAGACTTTTGATCGGCCGATAGTTTAGTCTGATTGGTTTCATCTGCTCACGCCAGACTAAGTACCCATTTGAATGGCTGTTGGTGTGCAGACTGTCTAATATAATCAGCCGATCAACTGCTTTCACACAGTTGCTTAATTTTGTCTTCATCCTAATTATGCAACTAATCAAGCAAACGGCCGATCAAAAAGTTTGTAGAGTGAGGTGAGTCTTAAAATAGAAACTACAATATAAACATATTATGTCCCTTAAGGGATAAAACAAAGTCTATTTAATGAAATAATCTTCAGCTCTTCATACCCCTTCTTGACTCAAACACTTCAGACCACATGAATAAGAAGTTTACTGTAATTATATATCACCAATATGAATTTCTAATGTACCAACCTATAAGCAACAGTTCATTTTATTATTTTAAGTCTTCCATCAAAAAGGCGTCAAAAAGTTGTTGATCAACTTTAATGGCTACATTTTGTCCTTTGAAGGATATTTTCAAACCTGTTTCCACAAGTGACTTAATATAGCCGTTTTCATTAATGATAATATAATCTTTAACTCTTTTTGAAATTTATACTAACAGGGGACCACAACCTATTAAGAAATAACATTTAATCAATAATTAATGCTTTTTTTTTGTAAATTTTTTGTTGCAGACAATGTTTTATGTGTTTGGTGTAGTATCATTCTGGTTTAGAGGAGCTCTATTGATTGAAGGTGCTAATGTCATCTATAGTTCTTTTAATCACTACGGCGGCACAGTATGTTGTTCTCTGCTATACTCAGTTCATATAATAATAATTATTATAGTCATACCAAAACCTGGATGGGGAACTTATAACTTTCCAGACCCTTTCTATTAATTTAATTTCTTTTAATCGTGAATTATATATGTAACTAGCTTTCACTCCCCGCTTCGCACGGGGCTCATGCTAGGTATTAGTGGATATTTAATCATGTAGGTTTAGCAATTAAATGAAATGCCTAAATAGTTTTGTTTCCAAAGCCTTCTAGGAATAGAGTCAGGACTATATTATAAATCATTCATTCCATTACTAAGAATATAATACTCTCCAAATTGTAGTTTGGAGTCTATTTATTGTTATAAAAAAACAACCTCCTGTACTTTCCTAACTCCCTGTCACACGTATAAATCTTTCCAGTATAGCGCTCTAACCAACTAAGCTACGCAGGAGTATGAATTTCTCTGACGTTAATGATACCTTGATCCGAATTTAAAGCTATCAATTATTAGCTACTATTATTATATAGAGGCCGGTGGTTCAAATCCCCGCCCTGGAGTCTATTTTCCTCTGTCTGTTTCCCGTAGTTAATAATAATTATAATTTGATTTAAATTAAAATTTAATCGTTCCGTAGTATGAATACTACCAAAATCGTAAAATATGAATTTCTAATTGATTGTACGAGGTACAGGTACTAATTGGGTACTTTATAATTATAAGCGTTATTTCTCGGTCTAGTTCTTTGTCATTAATGTTGACTTCTCAGACTTGTGGAATAATTGATAGCTTTAAATTCGGGTCAAGGTATAAATCTTTTCGACTTTCTTCGGCCCTATGACGTGCGGTGGAGGGAGGCCCAACAGCTGGAGACAGAATGTGCACACCTCCTATACCTTTCTAACTCCTTGATACACCGGGTAACGTTTTTTAGTAACGCTTTTCGAGTTATGTAGCACAGCCTAAACATGAAAATGTCAATAGCCTATTGAAACTAAGTAATATAGTAATAAATAACAATGAAGATAATATAACAAATGAGAAAATAAACATAGTCAAGACCAATTAGACTGGAAAGTCATCAACCATTGGTGGATTAATTTAATTACCAGTTTCTTCTCTCAATAGGGCTGTTGCACCAGTAAATATTTAATTTCTCTAGTTCTAGGACAAATTAATCAAATAAAAAATACTCGATTTAAAGAACATAAGTGTGAGGTTTAAGCACCCCAATCAAAAATTAAATAGGTCTATAATTGCAAACGCCAAAAGAGCTCAAAGTCAAAAATAAAAAAAATAAAAAATAAATTTACCTCTATTTAAGGTACTATTGATGGAGATACGGCAAAAAATCATAGAACCAAAGTTGTAGATCTTTTAAAATCAGTTATGCTGGTGCAATCAGCTTTTCAATAAGACTAACCGTTTAGCCGCAATAAGCCTCCAAAAAACTTAAAGGTTGCGTCCGCCATCTTAAATTTTTTAAGGGGCTAAACATTTTTTTTTTTTAACTTTTCGGATTTTTCCAGAGGGTTTGGGCCAATTTCCGACCAAACGCAAGAAGTACCCTAGAATCATCCAAACATTTTGATTAGCGAGTCTTTGGGTTTTGGTTATGACGGGTCAACCTAATTTTTTTAGGTTATAATTTTTATACATAATGACTTTGGTTCTAATCATTATTTTTAGATGAAACCAAGCCTACCAATTGCACAACATGTTTGTGCTGACCTCGGAAAAAAAAAAAAAAAAAAAATCAATTTTGTTTAGCCAGCTCCTATAAAGTCAAACTGACCGTGACAGACACACACACAAAAGAAGTTAAGGCCGGATTTGGTTTTTGGAATGCATAAAATAAAAAAATATCCAAAAAAATTTCAATTCTGACCAATGTACTGACAAAACTTAATTTTATATATATAGATAACAATCTGCGGATTAACTCAACTGAGGCCTAAGCCAACCAGGTGGGTCTTTACTATTGTAGTTGTGATAAGTGACAATGGGCTGTGTTTAGGGAATCCAATCCCAGACGCAATCTTCGATCCCGAGATTTTGGGACCGCAAAAACGAATACCGGGATTTCGAATTAGACTGATGAAAAGCCTAAATGCATGTAGTTATGATCTAGTATTATTATTATTAAAAAAATAAGCCATATTTATTTAGCATTTCTTTTGTTTAAAAAAATATTGAAAAAAACATCTTTGTCAATGTGGTCAGGTAGGTAGTAGTAGGTACGTAATAGTACAATAAGCGTCGAGTGCGGAAAGTAGCATTTTGCATGCGAGTGTAGAGTTTACACCCGAGCGATAGCGAGGGTAGTAAAACCACACGAGCGTACCGTACTTTATCTACGATTGTTAGATTTAAATAGTAAATACAGAAAAAAATAAACTTGCTGTATGTAAGTTCGTATCTCTTCTCTTGATAAAGATGGCATTAATCTTGAGTTGTATTTTTTGCCGAATTAATTATTTCTGGAAGAGTATTATTCTCTACATTTTCGTCAAAGCCACATGATTCATTCATTGTTCTTCACTAAAAACTCGATATAAACAGTTAATTTAATAAAAGAATAGCAAATTAGTTTTGTTAAATGTAAACAAACTCGCTAATCGTGCGTAAAGCTGAAGAATTCCTCTTCTTTACCGCGCTAGCGTGGTAAAGAAGAGGAATTCTTCAGAACTATGAGACGCGCATGCGCAATGAATACAAGTACGTAAATAATCACTTTCTACGCATCTAAACTGAGATATAATGTTTATATTTCGTATCAATCGAAGATAAACAAAGAAACAAGCTACACAGTGGTTTTTAGGCAATAAGTTGTATATTTAAACTATTGCATATGACAAATAAATGCAATTTCATTTTTAAAAATAAAAAATAAATCAATACATTAATTACATAATAAAATAATGAATTATTAATATACTAAGTAAAAGAAGTACCTAATGAAAACAACTAATCATCCCATAATACGTTTTAGCAACAAACAAACTCTTCAAACTTGACATGTTCGTAAAAAAAATGCTGTTTCGGTTTTAAAATTATTTGAATTATATTAAGTAGAATTATATTATACTAATATGTAGAAGGGAACATAAAATCAACTGTTTCTAGAACATAAGTTTTACTTCTAAAGCGTGAGAGTCTCACTCATTTTTTTTTTTTTTTTATTTAATTTATTTGTTTCTTTTCTTTTCAGCTGCAGATTATAGCACGTTGTCTCTGGATAGGCCTTGCAGTATGGGCTATTGAATTCATATTGAACTGTCAACGAATGGTTTTTGCTGGTACTGCAGCTCATTGGTACCATGCAAAGTAAGTGCTAATACAGGAAGATTTCTTATTTTAAATATACCTTGGCACACTTTGAATGATTCTAGCTAAATCCTCTATTTAATTCTTGAATCATAGCTCCTTGCGTAGATTATTGCAATGTAAAACGCAAGAATCTCTTTTAATTTCCAATTATTAAGTGGGTCCAGGTTCCACTATACTAGCAACATAAGAAGTTATTTCTTACTTAAATTTTTACATTTAAACACCTTCTAATAATCATTGCCTTATTATCATTATTTACTACTACTAATAATAATAACCTATTTATTTGCATAAAATATAACAATTTTTTACAAAGGAGTCAAATCATTTTAAATTGTTTTAAATATACTGTGTGTCGACATGTTTTTTAGACAGAAAAAAATAAAGAGAAAAATACACACACTTTACTATTTAAGTAGTACACATAATTGAAAAAAAGAAAACTAAAAATTGAATTTCTTAATACGATTACTGATAGATAATTCTTCTCTTTAAAATTAAGATTTCTTACTAAGATTAATGATAATTATTTCTTCTCTTTAATGATTGGACAGAAAATAAATATAATTTTTGTAATATGAAGCTGTTGAGCTCATACAATGAGTCGTGTAGATTCTGAGTCACTAGAGAAGGACCGAGGTACTTTGGAGATCTCGTGTATTAGCACAATGTAGAATAAAATTATCCAGATTGTCAGAGCCATCATTGCAAAGTGGGTATTTTTCAAAATTTTACTAGCAGCTATTGGTAGCTCAGAGTTACTAAAGAATGATGTTCACTCGTTCAAATCCAATATAAAAAGTTTGCTGCTTACTTTCGACAATCATTTATTAAGCCTTGATATAGAGAGAGCTGTGAAGTCAAGTTATTTACCTATCTTCAGGAATATCTCGATGTTTTGTTCTGAGGGAGAGCTATACTTGCAAAGCCGGTGTAGCATTGGTAAATTAAGACTGGCTACTCAGACTCAGATGCGGCTTGCCAACTATAATTTAATAAAATTATACTGTAATAAAACAACATTCACTCTCAATCATTATTTACTAATTAGGTTTGTTCCAACCACCAGTTTCAAATCAGTTTCGCATTAGTCCGAGATCGACGTAATGCGCATGAGCGGTCATTGCACCAGTTTACAATTGATTGGTTATTTCGTTTTGTTGGAATACTCCAGAACTCAAACCAAACTGATGTGGTAGGTTTTAGTACTGTTATCAGAACAACTTGTTTACTTCTACCCTTATCTGTGGTTCCTGTGCTATCAAAAATACCTGAACTTATTAAATATTAAAGATATGGATGAGTCAGTGGTTGATGAAGATAAGTACCTGTCGCTTAAATCAGGGCCTGATTATGCGGCTGCCTAGGGGCTCGCACAACAAGAAGGCCACACCACAAAGATTCAGTGGCGCCAACTTGTTAAAATTATTTTGGGGGCTGGCTCAGGGGAGGGGGGGAGGTATATATATATAATATGGAATACTACCCACTACCCCCCAGTATGGCAGGGGATCGTAACTCCCCCCCCCCCCCCCCCCCCCCAGAAATTTCTTTATGAAATATTTAATTCATTATAGGTGTAATTTTAACGTATTTTAGGTGTTATGAGTAGACCTTGATAAACTTTTCATCCTTTATCTATTATATAGGCCTACAAGAGGTAACACGGAATTGAAAATAAAGTGTTTTAATAAAATGGCATGGAAAATTAAACACTTTCCACATGTGATATATATTTTTGTAATCTACTCTTCAATAACTTTTATTTGATTACTCAAAATATTAAAAAAAAAAAAATTCCCACGACATGAATTATCCACCATTTTGGATTTTATCAGCTGCTAATTTTGAGTTCGCTATATTTTTTCTGTGTGCGCGTCACAACTATCTTTAATACTGGGAAGTTTCGTGTTTATATCTCTGTTTATTCAAAAGTTATTATAGTGACAGACAGACACAGGAACGAAACTATAAGGGTTTCTTTTTTTGGTTATACTAACGAAACCCTAAAAATCATTCCCTGAGGTGAAATGGAGAAATGAATTTTAGCTCCAAATTTGGGGGCGCAACCCCCAAAAAATCTGAAAAAATTATTTCTCGGGCTCCCCAAGCCCTCAGGAGTTTAAAGATTTCATTTTAGAATGCTAATTAACTTCGGTAAGCTCGAAAGTTGGAAGTAAAACCTACATACTAATAGAGGATATGACGAAAACACATGCACACATTTTGAGAAATTTTTATTTGATACTTGAATTCACGATTTACGCAATTCAAAATTTTCGGGCTTACTGTGGTGAGCCAGTTTTAGCAGCCACGGCACACACTTATTTCTGACTAACAGTCAGAATTTGTGTTTGGGCTTTGTTGGAACGCCCTGTTCCTAATGTGTATGTGTCTGACAGTTTGAAGTGTGGCTGGAACAAACCTTTTATCATATTTACTGTATACTCGTCGATGTGCAAGTCTTGATAATGTGAAGAGGTAACAAAAATAGATGTGAAAAGTCACTCCTATTGCACTTAATTGCACAGGAGAATAGTCTTTTCCCCTTATTTTTTGTGATTATTCAGTATTTTAGAGCTTTTTACTTTATTTATTTTATTTTATGTTTTTTTTTTTTTTTTAACAGGGATAAGAGAAAAGTCAGTTACACTATTGTAAATAGAAGTATTGCCTACCTGATACGTTATCACCTCGGCACCGTGTTGTATGGCTCTCTCATATTTCATCCTATATCTTTCGTCAAGTATTTACCCAGAGCTTTCTTCTGCAGGGCATCATTGGTTCAAAGAGATAGAATTAAACTACAACTTCAGATCCATGAATTAATGTTTAAAGTAATGCCGGACATGGTATTTTGGTATAACATAACATCTAGCCAAACTTTTAATCTAACAGGTGTGTAACTGTAAATGTTTAATTTTTTAAAAAAAATAATCCTAGTCCAGGAGATAGCGTGCAAAAAAGTGTCTGACTAACCAAGCTAGAATTCTGTGTATAAGTAATAATCTTTTGGGGTTTTTTCAGATTGTGTGCCTATAGCTTGGCAATAGGCATTTGAAAAGAACAAACCGGTGGAGAGCGGCCATGTCAACAATGTGATGGACAATGTGATTTTCATGATCCTGAGTACAAGTACAAAATTAGTTAATAGACCAAAAATCAAGTTAATGGTAGCTAGTCTCTTAATAGGTGACCATTTTTATTTGGACTGATGTTTAAATAACTAACATATCAAGAGACAAACTATTGATTTTTGGTCTACTAACTAATTTTGTACACCCTGTCCACCAAAAGGGGGGGGGGGGGGGGGGTCTCCAATCATATTAAAATAAGCTTGAGTGGCTTCTAATTGCAATGAATTTACAGGTACGGCCATATCCCCCCTTAGATAGGCCCCCCATATCCCCCCTTAAATAGGCCCTTCATATCCACAATGCCTCTGTAATTAACAATCAAAATGTAACCACCTGTTTTACACCTTTTTAGGGTTTAGAGGTCATCCTATAAACTTATGCTTTTGGTAGCTCTGTTGCATCTTTGATCACATCTTCCAACTTATTGTGCAGGGTGGCACAGCCCGGATGACCATATTTTAAATTGTTACCATGTGCTTAATACTAGAGCCAGGAGGTTTAAATAAAGCAAATTTTCAAGCAAAAATGTGGAAGTTTACTCGACATAAGTCAAATTTTTAAATGTGAAAGTATACTGGACATAAGTCAAATTTTTAAATGTGGAAGATAATATCCAATAAATGACGTCCTTGTCGATTTTCACATTCACATTATTCACACGACTGAGAAACACTTGAACACTTGTGTGTGCAGTGGCTCCATCTTGTTGGAACCACATGTGGACAGTATCCACTTCGTTATCCTTTGAATAAGGGAAGAAAAATTGGATTCCCTGACGAGATGTTAGAGAATGTGATGCGCAACTTTGCCCAGCCCCTCTAAGAATGTGTAAATCGACAAGGCGTCATTTATTGGACATTATCTTTTACACTTAAAAATAATAATAATAGATGTTTATTTTAATTCATAATACAATAGGTATACATAATACAAATAGCCAATACATAAACATAAAAGGCTTGGCCTTTGGCCGTGAGCCAGAGTTAGATCTAAATTAGTTCAGATGTTCAGACCTTTACAATACCTATTTAGTTATATTATTCATTGTTCTTATATTACACACATACAAAACAAAGGAAATAAATAAATAAATAGAATGTAACATATATCTCCGTCTTACTTTTTCTTAATATTTAATTCCTTCATGCACTAGAAGTACACACACTAGTAGTATGTGAAAAACTATTATTGGTTATCGATACACAAATACAAAATATTATTTTCAAATAAGCACAATACAATTATTCAATCCAATTAACAAAAAAACAACAATTCAATTATATTAACTAGACAACAATTAAATTCTATTAACAAGACTAAAATGCAATTCTAATAGCAAGGCAAAAATTCAATTCTAATAACAAGACAACAATTCAATTATATTAACTAGACAACAATTCAACTCTATTAACAAGACTAAAAATTCAATTCTAATAACAAGACAACAATTCAATTATATTAACAAGACTAAAAATTCAATTCTAATAACAAGACAACAATTCAATTATATTAACTAGACAACAATTCAACTCTATTAACAAGACTAAAAATTCAATTCTAATAACAAGACAACAATTCAATTATATTAACTAGACAACAATTCAACTCTATTAACAAGACTAAAAATTCAATTCTAATAACTAGACAACAATTCAACTCTATTAACAAGACTAAAATGCAATTCTAATAGCAAGGCAAAAATTCAATTCTAATAACAATAAAAAAATGCAATTCTAATAACAATGCAAACATTAAATTCTAATAACATGGCAGCAATTCAATTCAAATAACAAGGCAACAATTGAATTAAAATAACAAGGCAACAATTCAGTTCAAATAACTTTTTGCTTTTATTAACTTATGTCCAGTAAACTTCCACATTTTTGCTTGAAAATTTGCTTTATATCAATCTCCTACCTCTAGTATTAAGCATATAAATGTGGTCATCCGCACTGCATGCAAGGTATTAAAATGTAGATTATATATATTGCGGTTCCAAAATGGCGTCCATTTTACCCCCAAAATAACCAAATAAATGCATACATAAAATAGGAAATTTGACTGAAGAAACCCTTTTAGTAGCTTGCTGGCGAGTACTTGATGAGATTTTTAAAAATGTTAACTGATAAGTTGATTAAATTAGATATTATAGGAATTTAAATTATTATCATTTTGTTGAATGCCAAAGTTTTGTTTGAATTTGTCACACTGATATTTTATTACGGTAATCTTTATTGTGCATTTCCTTTGCCTTGGAACAATAAACAAAATTATATTTTTACTGATTTTCAGCGATGCATGGAAAGGGTTATCATGAGAGTGAAGACAAGTCCATAAACTTAAAAATCAAACACTTAATGGAATCTTTTTATGTAATGAAATTCAGCTCATTTTTCCCTACCTCATCCTTCTTTGTCATGACGTCAACAACTTTAATATCTATTTATCTTTTTGGATGGGTAAATATATTAAATAATATAATGTGTTAACTTAATATGATTTTTTTTACAGCTTAAATATCGAATTTTATGTATAAAACCAAAATAGTTAAAGGTAGTTAGAATAGAAATTTTGAGAAAATTGAATCTAATGGAAAACTGTGTTTAATGATTAAAAATAATTTTTAATTAATTTGAAGAATGTGAGCACCAATTCTCTGCTGAATCTGTCTAATTTTTTTACACACTTCTTCGCATTTTTTTTTTTTTTTTTTTTTTTTTTTTTTTTTTTTTTTTTTTTTTTTTTTTTTAGAGAACGTATCTTCATAACACAAGTTTCACTAAGTTATCATTCATAAAGATAAACATGGTTCTGTAAGATATGTTCTCTTCCCTTGGACTCTTAGTATATGCAAAAATCAACTAACGTTGAAAACTCTGATTCGATATCTGATAAAGTCGTAGGTTGCTAGCTAAAACAGTGTTGCCAGGGTCAGACTACCTCAAAAAACATTTCCTCTCTTGCTGGAATTGTGCTAGGGGCAAGATTCTAAGGTACATGACTGTCCTAGGTAAGGGAACCTCCCCTATACTTCTCTTTATGATTGTTGCAATCCAGTACTTTCTATACTCACCTTTCACCGTTTTCTCAACAATCACATATTTGGTTCATATCTCAGAGAGGGGGGACATTTTTCACTCTGATGTTCACCTCGAGCAGTTGTGCAAAGTAAACGAAATAAATCATTACTTACTTACTCATGATCTCTTCTACCTTGCAGTGCAGAGAATTTACAGTAAAATTTCCTGTCACTTCTGTCCTGCACTTTCATCACAGTTTGAGACCAAGTGATTCCTTTCTCCCTGAAGATGTTAGATAAGTTATCTTTCCAAGTAACTCTTCTTCTCCCTCTTGACCATTAATGGTTACCTCATCAGAGTATTGACAAGGGAAACGCTCCTCTCCCATTCTTTGAACATTTCCAAATCACTTCAGTCTATTTATATTGACTACGTAAATTAAATTATAGGTGTGCTCTCAAGGTTTTATCTACCTGATTCTTCACTCTATCTCTTCTGGTTTTTCCAGCTACAGACCGCAGGTATCTCATCTCCTGAGTTTGCACTCTGCATTCTAATTTGCTAGTGAGTGCCCAGGATTCAGATTCATAGCTTATAATAGGAACATATGTGGACATACACACCTCCATTTTTTTACTGTTGGAAATTTCTTGCTTTATTAGGAACTTGTGGTTTACTGCATATAGTATATGAATTCAAATTTTTAAGTTTTAGGTAGTATTCATACTACGGAAAGATTAAATTTTACTTTAAATCAAATTATAATTATCATTAACTACGGGAGACATACAGAGAAAAATAGACCCCCACACTGGTGCGGGGGTCTATTTTTCTCTGTATGTCTCCCGTAGTTAATGAGAATTATAATTTGATTTAAAGTAAAAAATAGTATATGAAGTAAACCACAAGTTCCTAATAAAGCAGGAAATTTTCGACAATAAAAAAATGGCGGTGTGTATGTCCACATATGTTCCTATTCTTAACGTTGTGGCCACCCTTTTTGTTCACCCTTCTTCGATCACTTTACTAGTCAGGGTGGTTAAAAGTCTATATTTTTTTAATGGTTCCCTTGTACAGGGAAGTTTAGAGAACCACTGCTTAAAATTTTATATTGGTAATTTGACTAATTTCAGACTGAACAATATGGAACAGTGGATTTTGATAATGAAAACTTTGTGGTGGTGTTTATGACAATTACTCTTATGTCATACCTCACTGGATATTTCTTCTTATCAGCTTTTCAGGTAGTAAATAAATCATTATAATAAATTAAAAAAATCACCTTTCTTATCATTATAATGTTAAGAAATAAATAAAATGTTTCTATAAATTAAAAGTAAATTAGCATATTCCATGCAATCTATTCTGATTATCAACAATAAGTAAATCAACTAATTATGTTATTATTTGTTCTAGTTGATAGTAGATCAGTTACATATTTGCTCCATTGAAGATGATGATGCTCGTAATGAACTGAAGGCTGAGTTCTCTCTTGCATTGGATAAGGTATGAGCATTGTCTGTATTATTTTTGTTACACTTGTCATATATACAGGGTGACCTGCGATAAAAAGTGCTTCACAAAAATTTTCAAAAAATGCCTAATATCTCCAAAACTAAATGAGATAGAGAAATTGGGCTAAGGACCAATTTTAAAGAGCATAAAAAACCTTACAGAATCATTCATTTATTCCCAAATTATTAGCTGCTAAGCATCTTTTAAGTTCTGTTACATTTGTAAATTTGGATTTTGCTTCCAAGCTTACCGGAGGTAATGGAAGCTATGTGATCAACAAAAACAATTTAGGTCTCCGATTTCAAAAATTCCAAGACAGAAATCCGTTTCAGACATCAGGGATCATTTTTGGTTCCGTGTCTCTCTGTCTGTCTGTCGTTCAATTTTTGTGAACCAATATTTCTTAAAGACTATACGTCCAATTTTAATCAAATTAGGGTAGTAGGTAATGAGTAGCCCATTGTTGGTCCCATATAAGTTTAACCTTCTGCGCTCATTTATTTCTCTTCTACATGCGCACAAACTTATATTAATGCACACCTATAGCTTCAAAAGTACTGATCTGATTTGTATGAAACTTTTATAAGTACTTTGAGCCGTCTGCATTTAACTTTTGCTTATTTGATACTTTAATTCAAGTAAAAAATCAAAACAATTTTGACAGATTAAAAACGGAGGAAACAATTAAACAAATTAGACAACAATGGCTTGTTAAAGCATAAAATCAATAATGTACATGATAGGATGCGAGGAAGCTATGTGCCACACCAAATGGCTGTCTATTTTGAAATTCGACCACAAAATTCCTGAGCTTATTACTCTAAATTGAAGGATGTTAGAAGTGTGGCGTTTTCAGGAAAAACTTCTGCTTTTCATAAGCTTTCAAATAGTATAATTAAAGTTTAAGATCAACGGACTAGTTTTTGAATTATGGTGGATTGAATGTTACCAGACATGAAATTTGTTGGTCCTGATCACAACCAATTCTAGTGCAAATTCAAAAAAGGTTTCCCCGAACGCAACCACAGCACTAGGGTTTTTTTTTTTTATAGGAAATTTGACGCTGAACAAGAAAGTTCCTATAAACATAGACCCGTGGAGATATTCGCAAAACATTAAAAAATCCACAATTTTTGGACGTTTATCCTTACAATTCTCAAATACTACGCTTTTTTCCATAATACTCCTTGAAGAAATCCTTGTAAAGAATATAATTTTTCGTTGAATGACACACTTCCCAGTGCTGTACGACAACCCCCTGATTTTCTTCGATATCTCGAGAACTATTGAGATATGAGCATATGCTTACTGAGCTTTTTTGTTACATTTGACCCATAGAATCTGCCAGTTTCTTTATGACATTTTATCAGCTAATAATATGGAACAGCGAAATGTCTCCAGAACCATGATAGATAGGAAGATGCGGTTTTCAGGGTTCGATAATGGCTATAAATGTGCTTCCATAAAAAATTCTGAACATTTTCTGTGTTCAGCAAAAGTGTGTGTAGTTTACATAATTAAAAAAAAAAAAAAAAAAAAAACCTAGGGGCAAGATTCTAAGGTACAGTTTTTTCTGGAAGCCATATTTTTTTAGACTTTATTTGGGTTCTATGACTAAAAATAAGAATTTTTTACTCTAAACTAGACACTACCAACTCCGAAGACATGTGATATTATTAAAATAAATTGAAGATGACCCCCACCTTTCCTATGTGTGGCGAAAAAGAGGAGACTACTTACCACTTTACAGGAGTGCATGAAGGATATGGAAGACTGCACTTTCAGACGTTAGGAGAGGGAGAAAAAAAGAGGAGCTTCTTACACTAAAGTGGCTAGACATCCTCTCCTTTTTAAACCAAACTAGGAAATATGTGGTTAATACTGAGTTAGTTGTTCAATGGGTGTGAGTTTCAGAGGTTGGCAAAAATGACCTTAGGCTACGGCCACACTGGAGCTACCTCGCTTGGAGCCTAGTGGCTTGGTGAGTCGCCATGTAGAACAGAATGGACTGTTCTGAAGCACGCGGTGTATGTTTTAGAAGGTTGGTTCACATGGATTACACTCACCAAGCCACTAGGCTCCAAGGGAGGTAGCTCCGGTGTGGCCGCAGCCTTAATGCTGTCAAGTTGCTAGGCTTGGCTTCCCACACTGTTACTACTACAACTTTGATGCATTTATGCTCTACTTTTTATGACTATATGTCCTCTGTGCAGACAAATAGAGCCTAAATTACATACTGCACCGATTTATTCAAAATTTTGTGAATATATTCAGCAGGGTAATAACAATGTATACTTACATGATTTAAAACCTTTATCTTTACACTTCCTGATTTGTTATGTTACAGGAAAATTGCGTTGATAAGGTTCATATCGAGGATGATAAAAGGGGAAATAAATCTCCAACTTTAACCGGTACTGTTTCTACACGATCAATTACAGATGAGCCTTCAACCCTCTTAATGGAAATCAATGATGGAACAACTAACGCCAAAGAAGTTAATGTTTAATAAGATAAACTATATACATATATATTTTATTTCAAATCTTAAAACTACCATTTAAAAAATCTTATAACTTATTGTTAGAGTAGATTAGTGGACTGTCTTAATAATATCCTACGAGATTTGGTTGTTAGTAAAAGTCTGTGTTAGAGAAATTAAATATTTAATTTCTGTAACCTTAGGAATTTGATTTCTAATCTAACTTCTTAGAATATTATAACTTAATCTCTCTTTAATTTAACTATATCTAATCCTTAAAAAAATGGAGCAACCCTGACACTAGTCTTAAATGTTCTATAATCAACCTAAATAAGGAAAGAAATGAAGTCACTAGGACTCTTAAAAGAATAGAGGAGCAGAATTAGTTTCAACAACAAATATTATCATTTATTATTCTAAGTATTATTATTTTTTTCAAATTGTTCTTTATTATATTTAAGAATAAATGCCTCTACACTCTATGTTTTACCTTACGGTCGCCGAATAAGCCAAAAACTAATGGTGCATCCATACCATACGGCGAGCTGTACTTTGAGTCATACTGTCAGTTAAGGGAAGATTTAGTGTGTAGGGTTGTAGAGTACAATTGTAGATGTTGTCTATTGAGGGGGATTGGAAGAAGTGATGAAAACGTATGGAAAAAGTCAGGCATGTTAATACGATCGTATGGTCGTCTGTCAGTCTCTCTGCACACCATACAAGTCACCAGACAGGTCTGCAAAAATACCTAGATCTCCCCAGCGACCATACAGTAAAACGTAAAGTTAGTATGGGCCTTAATAAGATACTTAAAAAGTTTGGAGCTCAATTGTATTTAGGGTATACAAAAATGCAACACTGATCACTAGATGCATTTTTTATTTGTCTTTCTACTTTATCTAGGTTCTTGGTACCTAGATAATGAAATTTCAAGGTACGAATTACCATAAATTGGTTTCTTTATACCATTGAATTTGTTTACTGACAATAAATGAATCATTAGCTATTGTGGTAATGATTTGATAGTAACAAATCAGTTCCCTTTGAATTTTATTCTCTATGAATAAGGCATTTAGTTTTGCCTTGATAATCAGGAGCCAAAAGAAAAATATATTTATTTATTAATAAATAAAAACAATAATTACCATTTGAATAATAGTGTATTACTATTTTTTTAAAATATTAAAAAACTAAGTTTAATTATTAATAAGATTATCAAAAAAATCGAATTTATTAAATGTAACATGTATTTTAACTGTAAAAATCACTATTTGATAAAAATATGCCATTGGTTGGTTATTTTATATATTGTTTTTGGTAAGCTTCAATAGGTTAAAATTACTAAGCATACAAAATATTCATTTGGAGTAACTAATGTGCTAAAATTAGCAGTGACATCTGCTCTATAAATTCAAGGTTAAGGTCATGGGTTCAATCCCATGCCGTGGCACTTTGATTTACATGGCTCTCTATTGACCACAACGCATTCAGTACATTGGTGTGTCAAGTGGCTGAACTCAATTAGGGGCTAGTTAACTGGGTCCAAATAAGTGGCCTAATTGCTCAGTACAAACAAGGGCTTTGTCCTTCTCGTTCTACTATTACTAAGCCTACAATGCTCTATTACAACGGTTCCCAAACTGTGGTACGCGAGATCGTGTCCAGTGGTACCCACCGCACAAATATTTGCGGCCGTTAGGAGTGTATTCATCCCTTATATACCTCAAAAACAAGAATAGAAACAGACTTTCCTGTGTTGAGGATAAATTGCGTTTAAAACTCAGCCCTATCAAGCCATACATTGTTAGTTTGAGCCAATTATTGCAAGCACATCCATCGCATTAACCTGCCTATAACCACATTGTTTATTCGGACGTATTCTTTCATTATTTTCTTTATGATTTTTTTATATTTTTTTTATAAACTTTTTCATTTACCACTTTTTTATTTTAAATCAAATTATAATAATTATTAACCAAGGGAGGCAGACAGAGAAAAATAGACTCCAGCGCCGGGACTTGAACCATAGGCCTTTATATCCAAGGGGGCTATACTGGAAATATAGAGGCCCATGGTTCAAGTCCCGGCGCTGGAGTCTATTTTTCTCTGTCTGTCTCCCTTGGTTAATAATAATTATAATTTGATTTAAATTAAAATGTAAACTTTCCGTAGTATGAAGATCACCTAAAACTTAAAATTAACACTTTTTTATTTACCACTTTTTTTATTTAACTATCATCCTCAAACACCTACTCTCTATCCAGAGGATTAAAGGTAAAAAAAAAAAATAATAAAATAATGATACAGTACTCTGGTCTGGTAAACTTAAATCTAAAAAAGTTATTGCATTAAAAAAAAAAAGCGATATGCCTACCCTTTTCGTATTGAAGAATAGCCCTACATTTTTGAACCTTTAAAACTAAAAATGTTTCCCGGACCCCTTTCTTCTGTAAAAACGCCCTGGTTGTTCCTGTATAAACATCAGTGGTACATGAAAACGTCAAGACATATACCAAAAAAGTTTCGGAACTCCTGCTCTATTATATACGAACATGCAGATTGCTTACAGACAAGGGTGTCTTCTAAAGAGAGGATATTAGCTATTTTGTTAGTTCAGGCCACTGGTCATTCTTATCTTACAGCAGCAAGAGAGCTTCTTACAATTAAAAGTAAACGCACTGTCTGTCTGTAACCTTTACACGGTTCTGTCTGTCAGTAACTATTATCTAAATATTTATTGCATTATATTTGCTTCTACTATGAAGTCCAACACTTTAGATATACTTTGATCAGCCGGCATGCTCCTATCATTCTGTGATTATTACCCCTCCTTAACAGGGTTGTTCTTGTCTTATATAAAGTACTTTTGAAATAAAAATATATATCAAACTTTATCGGTGTTCTAGTATCATATTCTATTCATTAGTAGAAGTAGAATAATAGCATTTAAAATATAAACGTCTACTATTGACTTTAAATTTGCTGTATGTGTAATCAATCTAAAAATCCCTTTACAAATTCTATTTTATAGTTTATTATTCACTTTATTTTATATTTAAATTTTTATTTTTGACATTTTAAAGATCAATATGAATCTCTATTAAGTATTTTATTTATAAAGCGAACGTTGAAAATGTACACCTTTCACAAATTTTGAAATTCTTATTAAATGGATATGATTTAGGTGTAATAAAAACAAAAATTATTTTCTTTTCTTTACATGAGACGTTTCGACCCTTACAAGGTCATCTTCAGTCATCGATCATTTATTCTAAAATCAAACATTAAGATAATTACAATATTAATTCCAAATCTTTTATAACAATTACTTACAAACTTACTTCTAGACATTAATTTGAAATGAGGCTAATTATCAATTCACATTAATTATATCAGAAAATTAAAATTAAAAAACATAAGATGAAATTAATAAAGAAAAAATGTTTTGTTGTAGTTACTTACAATACTGATGGAACTTTATCCACAAAATGGTTTTCTAAAGAAATTAAAAGCAATAGGATTCTTAATTATAAATCTAACCATCCTAAACATACTATAGTAAATACAGCTTCTAATATGATAATGAGATCGATTAAGGTCACAGATAATAAATACATAAATCAAATCAAAACTTTAATTTTTTCTAAATTACTCGATAATCTATATCCATTAAAATTGATCAAGTCATTATGGCATAAAAATATAAATAAAATAGATAATACACAATACCAAACAATATTAGAGTCAAATAATAAAATCAAATATTTTACAAGCCTTACTTATATACCAGGACTTTCTGAACAATTACAAAAAACAATGAAATTAAATGATTGTGATCAAATAAACTTAGCACATAAACCAAATGACAAATTATTTAATTTTTACAATAACATGAAAGATAAAATTGAAATAGATGACAGATCATGCTTAATTTATAAAATTGACTGTAAAAATTGTAATAAATCATATATTGGAGAAACATCACAAAAACTAAAAACTAGAAAATATCAACATATGAATGATGTCAAAAACAAAAGTCAAAAAACGGCACTAAGTTTACATACATATAATACAGGACATAACTTCGCTTTTGATAAAACAAAAATTTTAAGTTATGAAAAAAACATTAATAAAAGACGCATTTTAGAGTCATTTCATATTTTTAAAAACTTAGATAAATCAGTAAATCATAAAACGGATTCTGGCCATATAAACAAAAATTATAATTCAATTTTTAAAAAATTCAAAGATAAGAATTATAATTAGCAGAATAAAAATATTAATTTTCATAAAATATAGTAACATAAATCAATAATAAGATAAACATAGTAATAATAATAATAATAATAAGAAGAATATTAATAAATAATAATAATAATTATAATAATAAGTAATAATAATAATTAAGAATAATAATTAATAATAATAATTAGTAATAATAATTAATAACAATAATAATAACAATAAATTATAGATAATAACAATATAATCAGTAAATTAATAAAATTGAATAATTTTAATAAATAAATAAATGCTAGATATGAATATAATATTAAAAAATAAAAATATGAAATAATCAAATTATATAGAATGAGATAGAAAATGACTAAATAAATAAATTCTGATATAAATTTAATTGCATTGATTTTGGAAGGTAGTTTGAAGATTCACTCCCAGGCAGCGCTAGTTACCATTTTCCATTTTGCTTAATTTACATACCCTCTTGTTAAACAAATAATAATTCTAACGATTAAAATAATAAAAAACTAAACTATTAATTTAATAAACAAAAGGATTTTACACAATTATTTTATCTAAATGATTTAAATCATTAATTTTATTAATTAATATAAGTCAATTTAAACTATTAATAATCTCGATAAAAAATGGTTTCTAAATTATATATAGTTGAATTTATTACACTCATTATTATGTTTTTACATCACTAAATATTTTAATTTATAATTAAGTAGTATAAGTGTGTTGTTTTGTTAGTAACATGTCCAATTTTAATTTAAAGATGTTAATTATTATAATTAAAAATTTTTTTTAACTTAATCGTACTTTTTCAAGACCCTCTCCTATGGAGATAGATATTATACACCATTAATTGTAAGTAACTACAACAAAACATTTTTTCTTTATTAATTTCATCTTATGTTTTTTAATTTTAATTTTCTGATATAATTAATGTGAATTGATAATTAGCCTCATTTCAAATTAATGTCTAGAAGTAAGTTTGTAAGTAATTGTTATAAAAGATTTGGAATTAATATTGTAATTATCTTAATGTTTGATTTTAGAATAAATGATCGATGACTGAAGATGACCTTGTAAGGGTCGAAACGTCTCATGTAAAGAAAAGAAAATAATTTTTGTTTTTATTACACCTAAATCATATCCATTTAATAAGAATTTCAATATTTTATTTATTCAAAAACTTTTATTTATATGTAACTTTAATTACTAGTACATTCCATCTAGTTTGTTTTTAACGATGATATAATTTTTTTTTAAAAATATTTAATTAAATATATGTACTTACTTATTATGTTAAATTATAAAAATATTATGCATCCTAAATACGGTATTAATTTTTTTAAAGATTTAAGTGTTAAAATTTCAGTGTGAAATATCTGTTAAAATTTATATTACTTTTTTTATATTCTATTTATTTTAATTAAATAAATGTTTAGAGTAACAATGTGTTTTATGTACTTCCTTATACTTTTGGAAGCTTAAGTTGTTTTTTTTCATGTTCTCTAAACAAACCTATATAATTATAGTAAATAGTAATGATTTATCATTGATGTTAAGTTGAGGCCCAATGCACACAGAAGAGGCGACAGGCGGAGGTGGTGAGAAGTTTTATGTTTCAACGCCTCCTTAATGTTAACCTATGGAGCAGTGCACACTGAGGTGACGAGGCGAAGGAGCTCACCTCCTCCTTAACACTTCTTCCTCAACTCTCAACTCTTGTTGAAGAAGTGTGCCTCCTAAGCCCATCCAGTTAATTAGTTTGTTTTTTTTGGAACAAAGTTCCTTATGGCACGTTACACCATGTGGGAGTGAATCCAAAAAAAACCGAACATCACAAAACCAACTGTCACGAAATCCACCAATTACGATAACTTGACCGATTCAGTTGAAATTTGGTACACATGTTCATTTTATATGTTCATAATGCCCAGGATGAGTTCACTGGACAACGTTATCTGAGCAAGCATTCGCATGGAACGTTTGCGTAAATATAAACTTCAAATGGCGGGAATAAATTCCAACTTCATCTAATCAATGAGATAAACAATCTTTTATTCAACGCTATGAAGTGATAAATTTATTAAAGGGCACCTAAATCTTTCTAATAGAGAAAACACCGTTTTTACTGATATCTTACATTCTAACATAACGATTTTTATAAAACTTCATACACATCGTCTAAGGGCTCATTCACACTGGGATTCCGGAATGCGATTCGTGTATGAGATTCAAAAAGTATCAAGATTCAGTATCTCGGCGGCTTCTTTCCCCACTTTTCCTAGTTTTGATCCCACTTTTATTATACACTAACATATATATGTACTTAATTTTTAAATAATTAATTATATTATATTTATTATTATATTCATAATTAACCTATTTTATTTAAATTAAATAAAACAATTGAAAAAAAAAAAAAAATTAAATAATATATTACATTGATTTATTAATATATTTATATAATTAAAATATTTTATGCAACGTAAATAAAATTATTTATAATAAAATATTATAATTAATGATATTACAGTAATTATTATGAATTTATAATTAAAATATTTTATTTAAAGAAAATAAATAGCATGAGGATTGAAGCGGAATGCGATTCAGAATCGACTAGTCTGAATGGGCCCATATAGTGCAATGTATCATGAGCCGCTTTCTAAGAAGAATTCTAAAAAGAATCAAGGTGGCTCACGGGGACGGGATACTCGATTTGAGAATCTTATACGAATCGCATACCGGAATCGTAGTCTGAATGGACATAAGCAAAATACATAGGCCGCCTGGTATCATTAGAATCTTTGATTCGTGAATCGCATTCCGGAATCTCTAGTGTGAATGAGGCCTAAGTACAATTGAAACAGACATGTAAAATTTCAACCTGATACAAGCATAAGTTTTTGTGTAGGGAAGTGATATATTTTAGAAGTAGGCCTGGTTAGGTAGAGAACAGTCCTATTTCCAACCTACTACAAACATACTCTTTAACTATAAACTCATCATAATTAACTTTTTTTCCAATATTCAAAACATATTTATTTCAAGACGCTTGCTTCAATGATAAAAATAATGCTTTTTTTATAATTTTGCCATAACTCCACTAAATACAAGCAGTTAGCTACTTTTAATTTTGTCTCTTTTTTAACTCCGCCAAGTATAAGTAGTTACTTATACTTGGTATAAGTATAACGTATACTTAGCAGTGTGATTTTATAATTTATATTATAAATATGAATTATACACCACATGTTTTTTTTCATTTTATTTTTATTTTTTTATCACTGGGGTGTATTATTATTGCCTTGTGGTTTTATTGCGCCTTTTGACTGCAATTTTTGTGGAGCAAAAAAAAAAAAAACAGTCGCCTGTGCCACACCTCACCTCCTCCCATCGCCTCTTCTATATGCATTGGGCCTAAGAGTTAAGATGTTTTGAACCCACAACAGTACTTGGTCAATATAGAACTAAAGGAAAACCCACTTTACTCGCCTTTGATAAACAATGTGAATTCATCACAACAGATACGAGACCTGATCAAGATAGCAGTAGTAAGGTGCTGGATCAATTTCAGCATTCTTGAACCCTTCTACAAGCCTATCATAGTCGGCTATCCTCATAGATCCACCGACTATCTCTCCTACACCAGGTAAAAGCCACCAGGCAAATATTTTATACCCTCAGAATTATTATTAAACCCAGAGTATTATTGATGTTTAGACTTTTTTATTAGAGTGAGTGTGTTATCTCCTTTGACCTGACCACTTAAGTAAAGATACAATTGCTGAAACAATGCAATTACAGGTGTAATTGAGAATAATAATATTTAAAAATAAAGGACAGGTAAAAATGCAATAACACATTTTGGTTGTTGCAAACTTTATATTTTCAATTTTTGTTGTTACAACAAACAATTATGATAGTTTTACAATTATAAAATGAACAGTAGGTATTATATACACAAGTATGTATGTATATATTTCCAAATAGTTTTTTTTTCTCTCTCATAAAATAAGTGGAACAAGATTGATACAACCAATCACTATAATAAATTGTGCAATTTAACAAATTATAAAGGCTTTTAAAAATTAATTTAAAAAAACTAAATTTGAAAAAAAAAGTTAAAACAGTAATGCTTCCACCGGTGAGGTTTTGAATGGCGTAGTTAATATATTTAAGGTTTGCACCTCTTAAGGAACCTAGGATAAAGGCAAACCTCTCTGATGTGATATCTGTTCAGTAACCAACAAAGGAATCTTTCCAGCCCAAGACCATAACCTCCATGAGGACAAGTTCCGTACTTACGCTGTAAACAAAAAAAGAAAAAACAAATTGTTAAGTTACTTAATCAATCACAGTTTAAACATTGATTAAACTAAATCAAATGCAAAGTTTAAAGAAACAAAAGGAAATTTAACAAATTTAAGACATCAATATTTAAAATTTGTTAAAGAATAATAACTAAAAATAGAATAAAATGCTAAAACATGTGTGAACTAGATCAGTATGAATAAAAAACAAAACAAAGATCAATACTGATCAGTTTTATAAAAAAACATTTTTAAGTAATATTTTCTAATCCTTGAATTTCTTATTTAAACTTGAGTTATTGAATGTAAAACCTCACATCTAATATATTTACAAATAATTAAAAAGTTAAAAATAATTTAATAAAACTATGTACAGCTTAAATCACTTGTCATAAAGAATATATTTATTCAGTTTTAGCCTTCTTTCAGTATGTAACAAAAAAAAAGAAAGGTTATTCAGGTATAAAGAGAACAAGAGGAGGTTAAAGGTTTAAGGATAAATAACAGAGTAATAAGTTATATTATGTATTTAGGAGCTTATATTGCATTATTGTTTAATTGGGGGGGGGGGGGGGTTGAGGCAGATAGAGAAAGGATATATGAGGGAATTTTTATTAAAAAATTCTAAAATGAAGTCCATTTAAATACGAATTTAACGATATAAGCCGAATTCCCGGGAAAAATCAAGTTCCTGAGAAAATAGCCTTAAACGCGGACTGAGAGAGTCCATGTTTGATTCCCCATCCAAGGAGAATGTTTATTATAAATTTTGATAAAATGGTCAATAATAATTAAATGTACCAACGAAAACTCAAAAACTAATAAATGGAAAAAACTGGTCTAAGTAATTATGAACTCGTACATGAGAAAGTTTGTCTGAGTTGTCTCGGACCGATTTAATACAATTATAATACAGTAAGTATTAACAATATTCATAGCCTGGAGTCATATAGCTAGTTTTGCCAGTTTTTATGGTGGCAATTAGATATAAAAATACCTAAAAGGTCTAAATTTAATTAAGTTGTTCAATAAGACTTAAATTTAAAAGAATAAAAATAATTAACCACAGTTAAAAAAACAAACTCAATTATGTACTCCCATGTAAAATAAAACCCTTAAAAAAAACTTTAATTAACAAATTCTAAATATGATAAAAAAAGATAAAGTATTTATGGAGCACTATGAAAGTTCTAGCTACATTCATCATTCAGTGCTAGAGGTTATGAAAAATTGTAATATAATTACTATTAGTTCTATATGCTCACTATATTCTGGCTTTTATTAAATCAGGATTAATTTGGAAAAAA
The DNA here is from genome assembly GCA_951217055.1 of Gerris lacustris. Lineage (NCBI taxonomy): Eukaryota > Metazoa > Arthropoda > Insecta > Hemiptera > Gerridae > Gerris > Gerris lacustris. The sequence continues at coordinate 53,166,380 of OX578283.1, read as the reverse complement.
AAAAAAAAAAAAAAAAAAAAAAAATCAATTTTTGATGTTAGAATTACATCAGCATTCTATATATTTTGGCTTCAATCATGCTTTATTTTGGAAAATTTAACTTTTCCAAACTTTTGATGTTAATAATTACTTCAGTAATAACTATATAATATGTACCAGTGATTCAGAATGAAGGCTCCAAAAATAAACTTTTAATAATAAAAATGCTATAACAGTAACATATTTTGGGCTTAATCCAAGTCAATAGAGGATAATATTATGGTTTGCTTTAAAAGTAAATAATTTACTGTGTTTTTTTAAAAAATAATACATAGAATAAAAGAGATTAAATGGAGGAACAGACCTGATCGAGATACCAGTAGTAAGGTGCTGGATCAATTTCAGCATTCTTGAACCCTTCTACAAGCCTATCATAGTCGGCTATCCTCATAGATCCACCGACTATCTCTCCTACACCAGGTAAAAGTACGTCCACAGACTCTGTCAACTCCATGTCTTCAGGGCACCTCTCCATGTAGAATGCTTTGATGCCTCGGGGGAATTTACACAGCATTATTGGCCTGTTGATCTCGTCAGTCATCTTTCTCTCAGGCATCTCTGGAATGTCCTGGTAACAAAGAAAAACTTAGATTCGGCTGGGTTTATATGTAACAAGTGTGATAGTTAGCAATGGCCTATTAGAAGTAGACCCCTTGACACGGGGCTGTCATTGTAACTGGCAGTGCTATCAAACAGAGCGACAAGAAAGAAGAAAGAAAAGAAACTAGGTTGTTAAAAGGCAAAAAAACTAACTGGATTGGTGGTTACGTTGTGTGAAGAGGAGAGCGGCTACCGCTCTGGTTGAGTATAGCAGAGGGTGAGCTGTAAAACCGAGATTGGTGGTGTGCCCAAACAATTGGGCTTATGCTATACTCCTCGGAGTCAGGGTGGCCGAGGTCGCAAAGACACCGAGCAGCTATCACTGAGTCGAGGCAACTCGAGGTCGTGGGTTCGATCCCGGGCCGTGATACACTGAATGCATCTATGAATCGCGGACGGAGCAGGGCGAGGGACACCCCCTGAGGGGTTCTCTTCCCCCACGTCGTCTAGTGGGTTCGATCCGTGTCATGAAATGTGATCTGTATCTATGGTTCGAGGTCGGAGTAGGGCAAGGGGACCCCCTGAGGGGTCCTCTTCCCCCACACTTTGAAGCACGCACATATAGCTTACTAATGACCACATCATACTCGCTTCGGCGGTACAATGTACAAATGTATGATGTGTGAAGTAGCTGGAACTCTCCACCATGGGGAAGTAAAATGGGTCCACTGTAGGCCTGATTGCGAGGTTCGAACAAGTGGTTCGTCCTACCCGTCTAGTAGGAAGTACTAGTTAACTACTACTACTACTATGCTATACTCCTATATTCCTAATAAAATATCATTGCTTCCTTCTTAAACGTGGAGATACACATGCCTGTAGTTTGAACCAGCTACCAGCTACTTGCACGTTTATATGTTAAATGGCACGCCTGTAGCTGGCAAGCAAGCAGATAAAAACTTAATAAAAATCCTTAGTATGCCAGTTACTGGCAAATACCCTCTTTTGGCATTCAAGCTACTTCCCCAATTTGAAGGCATGTATATCTCCACCTTTACATTTTTGAATGTACAAACTATTTTAACCTACCTCACCAAATTCATAGAATGTGCCGTCTTCTTTAGTAATGTTGTGTTCTTTAAGGTATTTAATAGCATCACCATAATCCATCCTAAGGAAGGGTCTTGTTGGTTTCTTGAAGTCCTATAAACAAAAAATGAAAATATACATGTGGTTATTTTATTTGTACCTTTTAGTAGTTTTTCTGGTGTTTTAATAAAAAATAAACATTTATATTACCATTTAGATCTTAACATGGTTATATTTTGCCTTACATCGAGGCATGGACTATTAATTAAGTGACGATTCAAGGTACTTACAGGGTTCAACTGTTGAACAAGGTCTTTAGCGGGTGAGTCAAGTACTCGGTCTACCACATCACAGATGAGATCTTCTAACCTATCTAGCAGATCGTTGAAAGATATAAATGGACATTCAGCCTCAATATGAGTATACCTGAATCAAACAAACAAATACTGCCGTGAGAGCATAAAAACAACAATAACATATGCTTTAAGAAAAGGAAATTAGAAGTACCTTATTTATAAAGATAAATATAAGAAGACATTAGAGACCTCAAATATTAAAATTTGGTGTTGAGATATTAAGATCCTCAACTGTGTTTTTCTCCAATGTGTGATAGCAACTCATCATAAAAGAGGTGTAGTTCAATAACCAAACAACGTTCTCATACAAAACTCATGTTGAGATATTAGTAAAAATGTAAAGAAAAAAATTATCTATTAACCAAGTTTACCTTATTATTATTATTATTTTTTTTTTTTAATTCCTACATTTATAAATAGGTTTCAGTGAAGTCTCACTCTTAACTGCGTAAAATCTAAACTAAAAAATACTAATCATTTATAGAATATTATACAAGTAAAAAAGGTAGCTTTTTAATTTTATAACAATTGATGAACATTTTAAATTAGTTAAATTTAATCATTCTTAAACACCTCGTTATTCATTACACCTTGAAGAAGAAAGGTAACAAATTTCAACCAAATCCAAAACTTAATTTTTTTACTTTTGAGTGATCCTCGATTTCTCTTAAATTTAATGTACTGTAGTAAAAGTAATAGTAATAATAATAATATTGAAAAACTTACTCAGATAAATGTCTTCTAGTTCTACTTTGTTCGGCCCTGTAGCTCTGAGCAATACAGAAAACATCTCCCATCGAAGCAATACATGTTTCCAGGTAAAGTTGGGAACTTTGAGTCAGGTAAGCATTCTCACTGTAAAACAACAAGAGATCTAAGAAAGTTAAATTATAATACAATAAATAAAGATAACACATTGTGGAGTGAAAAATTCCATAAGGAATTTCATAAATTTAGAACTCAATGGAATATGGATAAGTACGCCAATACTATCTGAAGCATATTACCAGATCACTGCTTTCACTAAAAAAAAACAATCCTGTCTTCTTCTGACAGGCATTCTTACGGCACAGTTCATTTCTTAGGGCACTGTCGACTAAATTAAAATCTACACCTGCTTAGTATAGCTGAAAGCCCATTGCCCAGGCAGGCTGTGTGAGGAAAAATAATAAGGAACCCCTTCTCACCTTATCAAAAGCTGTCATACATTAACTCGTCTAATATGGGAAATCTTTGGCTAAGCCATTTTACTTATGGAGGAACTAAGGTTGCTTCTCCCGAGCAAAAAATTCACTTTTTGAAGGGTCTTTCAGAAAACTTGCACCTTGCACCCAGCATTTGAGATCTTACGGCTTCGGACTTCTAACTTAAAAGTTGCCTGCGATAACAAAAGCAGCAACAATTTAGCAGCAACTAGAATTAACTATATAAAATATGAAATTATTACAAACCCAAAGTAATCGAGACTGAAAAGAGTGGAACCTCCCTCGACTTGAGTCTGCACAAGAGTAGGTGGAGTCATCTCTGTGTAACCTCGGTCAAAGAAATGATCTCTAAAAGCTTGCATCACTACAGATCTCATCTTCAGAACAGCACAGGTCTAAACCCAAAAAAAAAATTAATGAATAATTAAAAAAAGTTAATTAATAAACAATATTTTTAATTCCTTTCAGAAAGAACACTATTTAATTTTCAACTAAAATGATTCGGGCATGTTATAAGTACGAGGCAGATTAATAATAAATGTAAATTTAAATGTTTACGTTTTCTCCTCTAATCATGATATGTCTGTTGTCTAGCTGAACATCAGGAAGTGCTTCTTCGTTGAGTATGCTATCGGCACCTCCAGGTGGAGCCAAACCAATCAACTCCCAGTAATCTACTTGCATTTCATGCCCACCTGGTGCCTGCAAAATATAATATTAATAAATACATACAATTTAATACCATTCAAATGAGTTTCAAAGTGGCCTGTTCATAACATATTTTTGACAAATATCATATTTAAAAGTTATGTGTTAAGTTAAGAGGAAGAAGTGTCAAGTCTCAAAGAGTTAAGTGTAGAAAGTGGCAGTTTTGACTCTAGGGCTCTAAACTTGCTCACAGCTCTTTAATCTCCGAGAGTGATAAGTATAATAATCCTTTTTTTAATTTTTACAGCTCATATTCATGATGTTAGGCTTTCAAAAATCCAAAATTGAATTCATGAAGATTAATTTAATATGATCATAGAAAAATGTCCTTAAATAATTTTTATTTTTTTTTGTTAACCAGGATTTGAGAGGTAATTACCGTTTTTCCTTCAGGGACTGGGTTTATGACACCGTAGAGAGCAATGGAAGACTCAGTGGACAGAACAAGAGCGTTGTATGTATGGCATAATTTGTTGGACAAGACGCACTGAAGAAATCCTGTACCATCCCTTAGTGTAATGAATATCAGTGATTTACCTGCAAAGGTCAATATTCATTAATTAATTACCATTTAACTTAATCATGTGGTAGCAATTTTACACAATAATAAGGGAGAGGATAGTAAAACATAGTTAAGAATGCTGTATTTAAAGGAAGGTAGTGGCAAGAGCTTTTGCACAGAGGCAAAAAATATTATACCACCTTGAAATAAAAAAAATCCTTATTGATTTCTTACCTTGTCTCCTTAATCTATGAACCCATCCAAAAATTTTGACTCTAGTGCCTCTGTCTTCTGTTGCTTTTCCAATTTTGATGAGTTTAGCTGCGGGTAGTGTCTTGTCCTCCTCGATGGTTACTTTCTTAGCTTCTTCTAGTGCTTGCTCATTCTTATCAACTGCCTTTTCCTTATCAGCAGCCTTGTGACAGTCTCGTACGAATATCTTGGCTACTTTCTTCAATTGAGTTTTCGACACCGGTTCAAAATCCTAGAAACCAAAATTGAAATTAATAATAACATTAAAAAAGTATAGATTTATCTTTTGAAGTAGGTAGCTATTTAATAAAAACGGCGATAGTTGGTTGAGGAAACCATACAGCTGATTGGATTCAATACCCTGACTCCATGATGTCCATCACTACAATGGTAGTAAAAAGTAATTTGAAGTGCACCCAAAGCCACCTGTAGACTGTTAAGGCGGATTTATACCCAATGGTTACATTCAGAACTGGTATCGGTAGGGTCCGGTCCAATCAGGATCCCTTTCTGTTGTTCAATTGGAGCATTAACACCTTAGGTCCTGATCCGGTCACACTCAGATATCGGTCCACTCCAAGGTTGCTTTCCGAGCTATTCATATGCCACTTGATTAATTCCTAATCAAGTGGCTGAAATAGAAAAAATAATATAAAATGAAATTATACCCCTTTTGCCTTGTCCTTAGAGTCTGCAAAGAGTGCAGGGAACGGCTGCTTGCCATGATGTTTCAATGCTTTCAAAAGAGTTTTAAACGGTTTGTCCTTTGTACCATCTCCACTATCATCGTTGCCTTTAGATTCCGATATGTATAACTCACCTAAAATAGCAAAACATTAATAAAGCAACAAAGTGAATAAGAAAAACATTCTAAATGATTTTACTAAATAGATTTCTGGCTCTTGCAGATTGTGTCCACTATGCTCTAGCTCCAGCTTTTTCTAGACCCTAGACTGGCTCTCTCTAGTACTGTTTTGTCTGAGTTCAACAAAACAATAATTGCACCATCATATTTATAGCCATACAACAAATAAAACCAAACAATAACATTCAACAAACTTACATATCAATAATAATATGTAATTTGAATAAACACTACCCCGCCAAGGAACAAGAATGAGTGTCTAGGAACACAAAAGTCTACCAGAGACTATCTATTAGAGCAAATCTAAAGAAAAATATCAACACAAAGCTGTCCACTTTACAGTGAAAGTTAGAGGAGCTGGGCTTTAATAAATAATTTTGTAACTACAGTAGATCCTCTGTTAACTGAAATAAAAAGGGCGGAAATAATTTTAGAAACCAACAATTCTTAGGGCGGGCAGAGTAAGTCCAACCAGAATAGCTAGAAATATAGTAAAGCGCACCCACAACGTAACTGGTAAACTATATTAAAATAACATATTATTTTTTAATATTCAAAATAAATAAAATAAAATTAATAATATATAAACATTTTTTTTTTAAATTCAAGATATTTTATGAGGTAAAAATGTAGGATAAGTAGGAGGTTTCCAACTTTCCTACTAAAAAAGGAGGAAAGTAGGAGAGGAAGTTTGGTCTGGGACCCCTGAGCTGAGCTAGCCCCTAGGCTTAAGGGTTTGCCCCATTTTTGAAATTCTTAGGCATAACTAACTCTTTTATACCAAATTTACAATGACATTATCTAGACTTTACCCAGTTTTCCCCACCTGTTTTATACAAACTCTTTACATATATTATTTATATTCATTTAACGACTGTAATTTTAGTAAATACCATTTTTAAAAAGTATCACAATAAAATTGGGGTTTTATAAATCATCTTTGTGTAATAATATATTTTAATTTAAATCAAATTATAATTATTATTAACTATGGGAAACAGACAGTGAAAAATACACTCCAGCGCCGGGATTTGAACCACGGGCCTCTATATTTCCAGTATAGCGCTCTTCCATCTAAGCTACGCAGGAGAATGATTTTTCACTACCGTAATCGATAACTAGTCCCGAATCCAAGCTCCGAAGGAGTGTATTTTTCACTGTCTGTTTCCCGTAGTTAATAATAATTATAATTTGATTTAAATTAAAATTTAACTTTCCGTAGTATGAAAACTACCAAAAACTTAAAAAATTGTAATAATATATTATAAATTAGCTTAATTATAGGCAGAGGGAAAAGATAATGTCCTAAAATAAAGTATATTTAGTGTGTAAGGTAGAAAAAACCTCAGGCCAGGGTGGAACATTCCTATCTTGGATCCCAGGCCTGGGGAACACTCTTTCAATATAGATCTCAGTCCTCAAAGGGTTTTAAAAAGGGCTTTTTATTTTAAAAAAGAAACCAACCACCGATTTGGTTTTGTAACCTAGCTATACTAGCAAACAACTTGTGACAGCCCAGCACAAGAGTCTAGTGGAAACACTTATGTAAGCTAAGCTCTACATAGAAGAATGGTTCCAGTAAAATATTTCATGTTTTTAAGTAAGATAAGAGGCCAGTAATTAGTAAATGCTACAAAACTTATAAGGAACAACCTGTATATTTAATCTTTAAATATGTCTAGATCAATTCGCAACACAACCTTGTGCCTTCAAATTAGTTGTGGGGCTGTCAAAGCAAAACCTCTCTAAAATTATAATTGTCTGTTGTCACCAGGTAAGAGCATAATGAAAATATCATTTCACTTAACAGCAGCCGTAATCAATAATCGCATGATTTTAAAAGGGTCGATACTTTATCAGTAACGTAGATAAAAACTGACAGGATAACAAAAAGGTAAAAAAAGATTTCAATGAAATTCTAAAGGAACGTCACGAAAGAAATGTAATAACACAGTCCATAGTAAAAGACTTAATTCCATCCACTAAAAATTAAGATTTGAATGATTACAACAAAACTATAGATAATTTAAGAGTTGATGATATACAATTTAAAAATAGACAATAATACAAGCGAATTTGCAGTTAAATAAATAAATTTCTTGATTTACCAAGAGACAAATCTTGAAGAGCCGATTCAACTTCGCCGGTACTCGCCATGTTATTCCTTTAAATTCACTAGGAAAACTGAAAATTACGTTAAATGCAAGTTAAAATCAATACGAAAATAGATTAAAGATAACAATTAATTAGCAAAATTCAATATTTAAACAGTCAAAATGAGCGAGAAACAAGCAATATTGTGCAAATATTGCATAACTTACGATCAAAAATCGGCTACTTTTTCAATAGTTTCAACTACGGTTAACTCGGGAGAAAGTAAATATGCTGTGTCTAAATAATGATCATATCTAATAAGATAACAGACGTACCACTGTTTAATATTATACACGTTTCGTCAGAGTAAAATTAATGTAATATAGAAGTAAAAGTAATTTAATACATGTAAAATGTTAAGTGAACACGTTTAGATTCAAGAATTCTGCCTTCTGCGGAAAACTTGACAGGCAAACACTGGCAACACTGATTTCACTAAAATCTCTAGACGGAGAATATTTATATTTATGCGATTTTGGCATCCATCGATGTATAATACTATGGGGGAATCCTTATCTAGACATATTACAGAGGTAAAATACAAACAATTATACAACCTACATTAAATTAACAACAAATTATTGAATTAAATTTCTCAATATTTTGTAGTAAAAAAAACATATTCTTCTTAAAAAGACAAAACAAATATTATTTCTTTGAGGGGGTACGATTATTTTTGTTACGCAAAACAAAACCATTGTAGAGGTCTACTTTTAAAACAAATAACGCTTCTTAAAAAAAAGGAAATGAAATTTTATGAACATTATTTATATTTTCCCGGGAAAAATCTAGTTCCTGAGAAATTAGCTTAAAACGAGGACGGAGAGAGCCCGGGTTGGATTCCCCGCCCAGGAGGTTATTTTTATGAAATGTTCAATAATATTTAAATGTACATTTGAAAACTAATAAATGGAAAACACTGGGCTAAGTAATTATAAGTTCGTATATGAGAAAGTTTGTCTGAGTTGTCTCGGACCGATTTTTTTAATTTTAAAGCGCTACCATCATATTGCTATCTAGACAAGTGTTCCACGTATTTATTTATTTAAAAAAGAGTTAGTCGATGAAGAAGTTTTTTTTGTACAAAACTAATATCATTTGTCCAGCGCATGACATGCTCTCTATTAACAAAGAAATAAACAGGTCAAGTGTGTGCTAGTCAGCACACAGCGAGGGTCCGTAGGCAACACGGTATTGTTTAAGTAGTACCTATTGATGGTGATTTTTAAAATGCTAAAAAGCGTATTTTGAACTATCCTTTGGGTCTATAATATTCCCAAAACAAACTTCTGATAAAGTATTTTTTGCCAGTGAATCGGACTATAAACATATAAATACATCAAAAAGAGCATAATTATATAAAAAAAAAAAAACGTATTTAGTCAATAAAAACAAAAATATTTTTTTCGAGATTTCCAAAAAGTGGTATCTTTACTTTTGGTCGAAGAGTATTCAGGAATTTTTTTCAGAATTTTTGCACTTTACGACTTAACGTAAGCGAGATAGAAAGGGGGGGGGGACACTTTTCAGACCAACTTCAAACTCGTCTACGCTCGTCCTATCAAAGTTACAACCAAAAAAATTGTATATTTTTTATTTTTTAAAAATATTTTTTTTTTTTAAGTCGCTATATTTTAAAAATGTGTGGGTAGGTACACATATATGCCCAATTTCAAAGCGATCGGACGAAAGGTAAAGCCATGAGAGCAGACGACAGACGGACGGACAGACAGACACACTGGAGGAAAATATAAGGGTCCTTGGTTTTGCCTACGGACCTTAAAAATGGGCCGGTCGCTGGGGAAACACAAAAAAACATTTTAATTAATTTGGAGTTTCTATACTAAATCAAGAAGGTTTAATTAATTCTAATAATGGTTAATGTAATGGTGGCGGTTAGTTCTAATTTGGTTAATATTAATTAGCGTAACAAGACCCCGCAGTGTTGACATTTCAATTTAAAAAAAAAGAATTTTTATTTTAAATGTTTAATGTTCCTTGTTGGTTAGTGATTTAGTAATAATGTTTGGAACAAAGTAGATTGTGTATCAAATTTTTGTAGTAAATGTGTAAAAAGTTGTTTTACTTGAAGCAATTTAAAGATATGTATTACTTATTTACAAATCTATCTATTATTTGATAAGTTTAAACAACTTAATAATATGGAAAACAAATATAATAAATAACAAACCTGATGAGAATAATCTCTAAATATCATAAATGTCGATTCAATATAATTCACCGCTCATTATGTCAATTCGAACGGAACAAAAACTCGTATACGTAATAATTTATCTGTTTTGTCAATACAAAAATGTATTTCCGTGCTTAGATTAGTAGATAGATCAGAGCGTAATGGTTTCATATGAAGAATATTTTAGTAAGTGCATTATATTCTGAATGGAATATGTACAAGAGGTAACGGTTTACTTTATGCCCTATACAAACTTATTTATTTATTTCAGTTTATGCATTATTTAATATAGAATATAGCAGTGTTTATTTACTGGATCGTGAATACGTTTAACCCTAGAATGAAAGACAATTAACTAGGCATCGCGTGGCTCTATCATTGAAGCGAGCGTATTGCTTAACCACGCGTCGTAGCTTTTAAACAATTATTATAAATGTATCACTTCATTACTCAAATACTACTGCTTGTATCACGTTGAAATGTTACTTACTTGTTTCAATTGTACTTTAGACGATGTACATGAAGTTTTATTAAAATCGTTACGTTAGAACGTAAGATATCGGTAAAAAGGTGATGATAGAATTTTATCCCGTCCTGAAATTCCAATTTTAAATTTGAAGCTCACGTTTACACGAGAATAGCGCGCGAACTCTTGGACGGATCACGCTGTCCAACGAACTTAGCCTGAGTATTAGTAAAAGGATCATGTATACCAAATTTCAACTAAATCGGTGAACTTTTACTCAAGTTATCGTCAGACACGTAAACGTTACACACAGACAGACAGACAGACAGACAGACAAGATGCATATTTCGTTGAATGTAAGAAGCTCGCTTATGCTCGCTTCAACTATTCCAGTAATTTTATTATCTTTTACTTTATGTTCGTTTACTTTTAATAAATAAAAATGATTGAAAACCAGAACTTAGGTATAAAAACCTATGACTAGTAAGCTAAATAAGACCGGTAAGCTAAATGACTATTAGTGAAAGTTGCGAGGATTTGTACCAGTCTGGGATTGCTAATTGTTTATTTTTGACTTAAAAAAAAAAAACAGAAAAAAAGGGCACGCAAAATATTAATGATTTTTGACAAAATGGCATGGAAAATTAAACTTTACACAAGTGTTATATATATTTGTAATCTACTCTTAAATACCTTTCATTTCACACCCCACTAAAAATTTCCAAAAAAAAAAAAAAATCGCGTGACATAAAGTATCCGTCATATTGAATTCCCAGTTAATCAGATCAAATTGCAATTCTTATATTTTCTATGGCCTGGCTGACAGTACATTTTGCATATTTCTAGTAACAGTAGAAAATTAAAATATTTCCACCTGTTACTAGAGGAAGGGGTTCCTGGTTCGATACCCAAGGGTGTGACAGTGATTTTTATCCGTAATAACGAAAAGAGATCGGAAAAGACCGGAAAATTTAATCGGTCTACCATAAGGTATAAGCGTGAATTATTTCAAAATTTTAGGAATAGCCGTTATAGGGTAGTTGGGGGGGGGGGTATTTTGGGGGTATATTTCGACTTATAAATACAATAAGAAATGACATTTTTTAAATTGTTTATATGTATTTGTAATCTACTCATTAGTAGCATTCATTTGATACCCCAGGACCACACATTTTGCATATTTTTTTATATTTTGAGTAACAGCAGAAATATGGTTTTAAGGGGGGGGGGGGGGGGGGAAACACACACAAAATGTTGATGTTTTTTTTAACAAAAAGGCATGAAAAATTAAACACTTTCCACAAGTAGTGTTAACTATTTTTGTAATCTACTCTTTAATGCCTTTTATTTGATAGTCCACTCAAAATTTAAAAAATAAATAAATTCGCGTGACATGAATTTTCCGCCATTTTGAATTTGAACAGCTAAAAATGTCGAGTTTGCTATATTTTTCCTGTGTGCGCGTCAAAACGATATTTCTTATTTCAACTTTTCATGTTTTAACTCAGAAGTTATTGGAACTGTACATGTCACTCTGTACGGTTCCAATAACTTCTAGACACACATACACAGGAACGATACTATAAGGGTTTCCTTTTTTGGTTTTACCAACGAAACCCTAAAAAAGGTAAAACTAAGTCTCGACTAGGGATTCAACATTCAACCTATAATGATTTAATTTAGAATAGACTCCAACATTTTCAAATAAAATGATAAATTGAAAAACAAACTAATTTAAATTTTAATTATCAATTTCTTTACAAACATCTTGAAATACCTACTTTTTTTAAGGATATCCGTTACTGCAAAGGTCTACTGAACATGTTGGTGGTTCTCTAGTGGTTGAAGTACCGTATCTATAACGTTTCATTGTGCAAGAAATTCATTGTTCAACCTGAAGGTTGTAGGGCTGGTAGGTTTTATATGCGAGAACTGCGTTCTTTGTTATTCTTCTTTGTCAGCTGATTCTCCCCTTTTACAATTTTTTTTTTTAAATTGCATTATACTTAATTCGCCAACCATTAATAATATATTCCAATCGTAAACCTACTTTTTATCTCTTTGACAGAGACTTTATTAAATTTAAAATTGATATTTATTGAGCTTTTTTTTAATTAATGGCAATCTATTCCTACAGAGAATTCATATAATGTATTATTTTAAATCAAATTACAATTATCAATAACTACGGGAGACATACACAGAAAAATAGACCCCCGCACCAGAACTCGAACCACGGGTCCTCGGTCCTCCTATTGAAAGCTTGATTGAAAGCTTGGATTAGGGGAATTTGTATCGGTAACGACAGAGAAAAATCATTTTCCCGTATAGCTCAGTTGGCAAGAGCACCTGTAACGGATTAATAGGAGGACCCGTGGTTCGAGTCCCGGTGCGGGGGTCTATTTTTCTCTGTATGTCTCCCGTAGTTATTGATAATTGTAATTTGATTTAAAGTAAAATTTAATCTTTCCGTAGTACGAAAACTACCAAAAACTAAAAATTTGAATAATGCATTATTAAAGAAGAAGAGATATAAAAATGCACCTCACCGCCGGTAATCGAACATTAGACCTCTAAAAGCACGTCCACACTATGCCGAAAGCCGAACGTGCCGGGCGGCACGATCCAATACAGTACATTCTCATTGCTTAGTAGTGTGGACGTCCCGATCGATGCCGAACCATCCCACGTATACCCGGTCGGTAGGTTTGTTTCTATTCAGAGAAGAGTGTTCATGATGAGTGATGACGAATATGCTGTTTTAGCAGTTGCTGCTGGAATAATGATTGGAGTAGCTAGTAGCTGATGCTATAGAACGTGGTTTTTTCGCCCTCAAAGATTTTGGATTCGTCCAAGTATTCTCAATGGTAGAAGAAAGTATAGAGCCTGCGAATTTATGAAACACTTCACACATGATGAGGTAGATGAGTTGAATTTGGAGTGCAGAAACGACGTGGGATTCAGCAACTTGTTCAGAATGACAATTTATTATTCTGAGATTTAATTGAATATTATTGAACCGATGTCTTTCCCTCGAAAAGTTGCTTTGCAAGTTTGTTAGATTTTCAACGTTTGTTATCAACGCGACGTTGTTGCGAACAAACTTGGTTTGCAAAGTTTTCAAAGTTTGTTCATCAGTCCGGGGCCATAGTTTACTTAACGTAAAAAAGGAAGAAAAATGATTGTCACCAACACAAAACTTGCTTAAAAATCAAAGAAAATGGTCTGTGAACCACTATAGATATTGACATTATCTGTCGACTGAGCTGATTGGTTCGTTTACACTTCGAACTTCGGTTCGGTTCAGTTCGGCTTCCTTCGATCAGGACCGAGGAGATTCGGGTTGGATTCGGGTCGGCTTTCGGCAAGTCGGCAACGCCGATCGGCACGTCCACACTAATTCGGATTGCCGATAGGCTCAAGCCGACCGATGCCGATCGGCATAGTGTGGACGCCCCTTCATATTACACATCAGTTTACTCTTACCAATTTAGCTACGCCAGAGGAATGATGAGGAATTAGCTACACCATATCCGGGTTTTAAAATCACTGTATCGACAAATGTTCATGAAATTTTAGTCACATATGATAATTAATGGAATATAAAATTTAATTTTCAGAGTGAAAACATCTCTTTTAATGTGGTCTATTCTGTGGTACTACCCTGATGATTTTATGATATTTTTTTCAAACTTTAATGATAAAAAATTAGGGTGCGTATTGTATACACGACTATATGTACATTCAATATTTTACGAATCAATCGTATACATAAATTATTAAATGACCAAGCTAAAAGTGAAAAGGTTCTCTCTGTAGTATTAGTGTCCAATTATCTCAATACTAGCGTCAGCTTGGGTTGACTTTAATATTTAATGGAGAGGGTGTGAGGGAAAGTCCATTTTCCATCTGGCGTTTTGTTTATCGTCTCGTTACATTTTTTTATTCTCGGTAATTTCGATTTAGTTTTATTGTATTTTTCTCTTGTTGTTGTTCTCTATTCGTATTAAGTATTAACAATTTCCATTACAATATGAATTATCACATAACAGTTGTTTTGTGTGTAAATCAAAAGTTCATATATATTTAAAAATTATTGCATTACCACTTTTATTTCAAAAGAAATATTCGTTCTCACAAATTCAGGCGGTATTAATAATAATATTTCTATACTTAATTTTATTGCAAAAATTGCCATTTTCACATTTATGTGCACTATTATCTATAAACTAAAGTTTTCCCGAAAAAAACTACATTTATAGTTTAATTGGCACTTAAATGGAATATGTTCTCATTGGAAAATAAACTTTAACATGTAGGAAAGAATAAAATTACTGACGTGTGATTAAAATTAGTGACAATATAGAGATTCTCAGACAATTCATCTGATAATATAACTTTTATACACTGGAAACTGCATAGCTGCCTTTCGGGTCCGCGCATATTTAAAACTCAACAAAAATTAAGCCGTTTATTTTATTTTTATTAGTATATATGACAGATTTTGTTATGATATTAATATATACGTTTTGTTGTTATAAATCCACGGCTATTTTATTTTAAAGGTGGCGTGCAGACTCTGTAGCCGCGAGGCTATAGAGCCGTTTGACTGCAGCCGCTTCTTCAAATTTCAATCCTGAGACTCGAGTCGTACGTCTTTTACCGCGCGGCTCGTATTATTTTGACTTCAATTTAAGGTTCACGTCGCTTGTAAAACTCCAAATCCGATTTTCAGTAGCTTCGGTAACGCGTCATGGAGAAAACATCGATGTTATTATTTTCCCTTTTTGATGATGAGGAAAGAAGAGTTCTGTGTATCGGAGGTAAAGGGCACTATGAGCCAAATTGTAAATTTTTCGGGAGAGCTATTTTAATGATTTTTTAATAATGTATGGCGCAAGGCCATACAATAAGACTAGTAGCTCTCTCACTCTACTAAGTGGAGTGGATATAGGGCACTATCTAGACATAGTGCTAACTTATTCTTAATTCTCTGGAGGTAAACAGCATGTTCTCCCCAGCATGTTGGCTCATAGTGCCTTTTCCAACTGGCTAAATCCGTGAGTTTTAGTTTTAGCACATAGTGCCTTGTGCCTCTAAAAAAGGTGGAAGAAATTAATAGGAAACTGTTAAAACCTCAATTTCGTAAAAAATATAGAGATAGTGCCCTTTACCTCCCATACACAGAATTGTACTGCATCAGCAGTTAAAAAGAAGTAATCCTCATCCGATGTACTTGTCGAGGGACAGAGAGAGATTTCAAAACACCCATATAAAAAGACATCATTTATTGAAGGATGAATCTGTGTTTAGAAAGTTTTTCCGTTTAATTATTGATCAGTTCACTTATATTCTGGCACTAGCTGAAAACGAACTAATAAGAGTTTTGTATAGGAAAGTGAAGCAGCCTATCAGCCCCTTCAGAAAAAAAACGTGTAATTATAATTATTAATATACTTTCAAAAATGGTGCATAGCTTGTTGTTATTTTTCTTAAATTTGTCATAGAAACATAAAATATATAGAACAACATAGAAAACATATCAAGTTAAGAGTTAAAGTCTTGGGTGCTCCCGCACAAAGCACAAACTCTATTAAATTCGCATTATCCATTTTTCCAATCAGGAAAAAGGCAAAAAGACTTCCGGTGCTGACGACTGTTACAGGGCCAGACTGCTCGAGTAGGCAGTCTAGTAGTGCGGCTCTGAGCCGCCTCGCACTAGAGCAACTTTTGTCGCGTGGCACAAGTCGCGTAATTGAAAAGGGTTACATTCATTTACCGAAGAGTTAAGTAGCTGACTGAAGACTCAAAGTCAAAGACAAGCTATAGGTATAGACGATGGCTGCGTATTGTAAAGTGGAGAAGCGTTGAAAATTGGTGTTTATTGACATTTTACATTATAGTTTTTTGTTTTTACGCTTTTGAAATTATCATCCATGTTTGATTCATTTAAGACACTCCAAGAAATCAGTTTCAAATTAAGTGACTAGATATCTTGGCGCAGAAGATTCGAGAAGTACTGAGAACGCTCTGGATTATCGGAACAAATGGAGTCTTAACTGGTCAGCACGATGACATGCTTTATGATGGTGATTTGATTGAAGCCGACGATCTCCGATCTCTTAACATCATATATACTCGGCGAGGAAGAACACCGAACATTTAAGATTGTGTATAAAGCATTTGACTTTTTTCAATATGGAAGAAAAATAAACCTAAAAAGACAACCTCTAAGGTTAGTGTCAATAATTTATACTTAGATGCAGTGATCGGAGAAGTGAAACATGATACGATATCACCGTAGAGAGCAAACAGTAAAAATACGCGGCTAACTGGTAGAATTTAAAGTGGATACCGGTGCGCGGACATAACTTTCATGGACTGGGCAACATTTTTAGAACTTAACAAGCCAAAACTGTTACCACCGGATAGGACTTTTGTTTGGAAAAGGAGTAGGGCCGAGTTTAGGCATAAGCGGCAACCTAGGGGCCCGCACTACAAAAGTTAAATTGAATTGAAATTATCCATAAACAGGTTATTAAAAGTTATTGAAAATTATTTGCAGCAACATTTTTTTTTGCAGATTTTTCTTTTTATTAGAACCACCAGCTTATGTAAAATAATTAACATGGTTTTATAGTGAATTATTATTTATAGCGCTAACAACAATACCCCCCCCCCCCTCGAAAAAACTCTGAAAAACGTGAATTGACCAAAATTATTAACAAATTCCATTTTGAAGTCGTTTTCCTGGGAAGAGTTAGTTTCCGAGATATTAATGAAAATAAATCTGATATTGCTGAAAATCGAAATCGAAGTGTAAACAATCACCTGTTTAACACTTTTTACTTTCTCAAATTCTTAGTACATATTTATATAAAGAGAAAGTATTGAGGTGGCGCGTAAATTCGATTTCGATTGATTCATACTTACCTAAATCTAAAAAGTAGTTTTTCAAAAATATATCTGTCCCTGAGGCACGAGACCAAACATGTTCCCTGATGTCTGGAACAGATTTCTGTCTTAGAATTGAATTATCAAGTAAGAAACGTAAAAATTATACTATATAAGTTCCTTAGTCTTTGGAATATCCACTGATTTTTTACTTATTTTTCCTGCACTGAAGCAATACCGGACGGCGTTCCGGCACTAGTATACCCCTGCACAGAGACTCAATGCCAATATAAGAACATTCAATAAAATTTTAGGGTTATTACTGTTATTTATCATGATTATTATTATTATTATTTTATACAAACTGTTCCAGGATCGACTTGACGATACGTGAAATGACCAAAAAAAATTCATTTTTCGACAAAAAGTCATTCTTGATCATCCCTCCTGCATATCTTCAAATGAAGATTTATCGTAATCAAAATTTTGTTCCATGTAAGCTGTTCCCAATAATTGCGATTTTTTAAAATCGCACAAGAGGGAATTGGTCTAAATTTTACTTTTATTAAAAAAAAGTCATTCTTTATAAAAAAAAAATTATATTTTCCTAAATAAGAAAGAAAATACGAAAAAAAAATTGTTATTCACCCCCCCCCCCCCCCGCTTACCTCACTTTAAATAAAAAGAAAAAAAAAGAAAAAACGTGAGGAATCATTTTGAAGATCGTTTTTACAACAATGTTGAATAGACCGGTTTAGTTAGAATAATAGAAAAGCAGTAAATAATAACATTATTATAAAAATTAATTTACTGCAATTTCTTCTTTTTAATAAATTTTTATTTTAATTAAATAGGTCTATTTAACAATTAATTTCATTATTTTAAAATAAGGCTGTTTTTGTTATTAAAAGTGAGGTAAGCGGTGGGGGGGGGGAGGGGGGGGGGGGGGTAAATACAAATGATCAATTTGTTTGTACTTTCTTTCTTATTCAGAAAAATATATATATTTTTTTTTTATAAAGAATGACTTTTTTTCATAAAATTAAAATTTAGACCAGTTCCCTCTTGTGCGATTTTAAATAATTGCAATTTTTGGGAACAGGTTACATGGAACAACATTGTTAATACGATGAATCATCATTTTATTTGAAGACAAGCAGGAGGGATGATCAAGAATGACTTTTTGTCGAAAAATGAAATTTTTTGGTCACGTATCGTCAAGTCGACATACTGTATGTAATAAGATAAGGGGTTTTGGCACTTTTTTACTTATAGAATTTTATTTATAGAATTGAATAGCAATAGAAAAATATTTATTTAATAAATCTACCTGAAAAGCTTATTTCTTGAATGCTGTTATTGTAGCCTTTCTTCAAAATTAATTATAAAAGATGCAATATAAAAGATAAAAATTAATTTATTATTCTTCTTAAAATTCGTATTTAAATAGAAATTAATTAATTCGCAATAGAAAACTCGAAAACAAATAAGTTATTTCTTGGCTTGGTTAATTTGTTTACAAAAAGTGTGAACACATGACGCCACGGCCTTCCCCTGTATAACTACTTTCACGCCAAATGTCTAAATAGAAACATTAAGGTATCCTTTAGCTTCATTCTTTATTGTTTCAATTCTTGGTTATTCATTAATTAATTCAATTAAATCTGACATATTATATACCAAAGGTGAAGTGATGACGTCACATTACAGAAACAAAGAAGTGCAACAGATTTTTAATTAGCAAAGCAAAGACCAACATACCCCACTATAATAAAAACGCAATCTAAAATTATCGGGGTTACACAGTTACACGATAAGCGACCACGATGTAAATTATATTTTTAATTTTGAAGCCACTATTTCCTTGAGACATCAAGGGCTCTCTAGCTTTATCACGTCTATTTTATTTTTATTTGACTAATTTTTAAAGAGCCACTAAAGGCAGAGCCACAAGTAAGGCACAGAGTACAATCATTTAAAAAAAAAGAATCAAAATAATATTTGATTTGATCCTCTAGCTTTATGACATTTATTTTTATTTGAGAAATTTTTAAAGAGGCCCTAAAGACTGAGCCACTAGTAAGGCACACAGTACAATCATTTAAAAAAAATATATATA
Organism: Gerris lacustris; assembly: GCA_951217055.1. Classification (NCBI taxonomy): domain Eukaryota; kingdom Metazoa; phylum Arthropoda; class Insecta; order Hemiptera; family Gerridae; genus Gerris; species Gerris lacustris. Next base: position 53,146,997 of record OX578283.1, on the reverse strand, counting down.
TAAATAATTAAAAATAATATTTTATTCGATCCTCTAACTCTAACTTCATTACATTAAATGTATTATTTTTGTTTGAGTAGTTTTTAAATAGTCCCTAAAGGTAGAGCTACAAGTTAGGCACAGAGTACAATAATTTAAAAAAAAAAAACCAAAATAATATTTGATTTTGATTTGATCCTCTAGCTTAATTATTAGGGTTTCGGGGTCGTCCTAGAAACCATTATGCTTTTGGTAGTTCGTCCGTCCGTCCGTCCGTCGCATCTTGGAGTATATCTCCCGACCTACTGAAGCTATAGACTTGAAATTTGGTATACAAGTTAAACTTTTTTGCCCAAAAACAGAAAAACTATCGCGGGCTTAAACACGCCAAATTTCTGTGATCTGCGATCCATTGCGAATAGATCGCAATATTTTATATTTATTGTAATTTTCAAGTTGGGTATAATTTCAAAGGTATTGACATGTAGATTAAAAATATATATATCGCGTTTCCAAAATGGCGGCCATTTTACCCCCCAAAATTAAGATAAACCCAAAATGTACCCCCCCCCCCCCCCCCCTGCACTACCCCATTAGGATAGGTCCTAAAAAAGGGCAAAAAGACATAAATATATATCTCTGTGGTCCAATGAAATTTTCGGTCTTTTTTTTTTTTGGTCTAAAAAAAGTGAAATTTTAGGGGGCCGTAACACGGGAGCCCCAACATTTTTGTTATTTGAAAATTCGAAGTTGGGTATCATTTTAAAGGTATTGAAATTTCGTTCACAAAAATATATCGTGTTTCCAAAATGGCACCTATTTTACCCCCAAAAAAATTAAAACAAAACGCAAAAAAAAATGTCCCCCTGCACTACCCCATTACGACAGGTACTAAAAATAAGGCTAAAATACAAAAATATGCATCTCTGTGGTCCAATGATATTTCCGGGAGTTGATATAAAGAAGTCAAATTTTATAAATTTTAGGGGGCCGTTACTCTGGAGCCCCAAAATTTTTGTTATTTGAAAATTCGAAGTTGGGTATCATTTTAAAGGTATTGAAATTTGGTTCACAAAAATATGTCATTTTTCAAAATGGCGGTCATTTTACCCCTAAAATAACTAAATTAGTGCATACTACCGAAGATAGTGATGGATAATATATGCACTCCTTGTTTCTTAAAAGTGAAATTTTATACATATTTTTGATGAATGTTTCGATTATGGATAATTTAGGTGTAAGAAAAGCGACATATTACATATTTTTGTTAACAAAAATAATAATAATGTACTTATGAATTCTTATGACCGAAGAAACCCTTTTAGTAACTTGCTGCCAAGTACTTGACGGGATTTTATTTATTTTTATTTGAGTAATTTTTAAAGAGCCTCTAAAGGCAGAGCCACCGTAAGGCACAGAGTACAATCATTTAAAAAATATGTTTGATTTGATCCTCTAGCTTTATCACATTTATTTTTATTTAAGTCATTTTTAATAAAAGCCCCCAAAGGCTGAGCCACAAGTAAGGCACAGAGTACATTTTTTTTTAAATGTAATACAACTAGACTAACTAGAGGATCAAATCGAATACATATTATTTTGATTCTTTTTTTAAATGATTATACTCTGTGCCTTTACTTGTGACTCTGCCTTTAGCGACTCTTTAAAAATTACTTAAATAAAAATAAATGTAATAAAGCTAGAGGATCAAATCAAATATTACTTTGTTTACATAAGCAAAATAATATTTGATTTGATCCTCTAGTTTTATTACATTTATTTTTATTTGATTAATTTTTAAAGAGTCCCCAAAGGCAGGGCCACATGTAAACCACAGAGTTAAAATGGTATAAGATTTATTAAAAAGAATTGATTTTTTTATAACACAAATTGATTTTACAAAACCTGTTCAACAAAGAAAAATGTACAACTTTATTATTTCAAAATCAATTTACCAAAAAAAAAAAAAAGTTATTGCTGCTATAGGGTAAGTAGAATTTCTATAGTCTTGAACAGCCATTGATTTAGATGTGCGGCACTTCTTTAGATTGTTACTCCCCTTATAAAAAAACAGAGGAGAGTAACAACCTAAAGAAGGTGTACGGAATGTTCTTCTTTAGACTGTTACTCCCCTTATAAAAACAGAAGTCTGATATTCCTTTGTCCCAAAGTACATTGGACCAAACATCCCCTTGTCTTATTACTTATTTAGTCCAAGTCATTTATATTCTAAAAGAAACACAGGGGAGTAACAATCTAAAGAAGTACCTTCTCCCGCTCGAACTCGGAGGTGAAATATAGCCAAAAATAGGTTGACTTTGGAATTATTAATACCCTGCAGACCTAGAAAAATGTACCTAAGTACCTAGGATAGATGATGTACCTAGGATAAAATCTACCTAGGATAGATGACCTAGAAAAATGTGCAACTTTATTATTTCAAAATCAATTTACAAAAAAAAAAAAAAAAAAAAAAAAAAATAGTTATTGCTGTTAGGGTAAGTAGAATTTCTATAGTCTTGAACAGCCATTGATTTCGAAATACCTTCTCTTGCTCGGCTCGAACCTAATTTTTCCACTTTGCGATTATAGGTAGAGGGTTGAAATGTGGTATAGGGTATAATAGTTCACTAAATTTTAATAATAAGCAATTATGATGGAACGCCTGGATAATGGCGAGGATAAGTAAAAGGAAAAATTACACAGTTAATTGCCAATATTACCCTGTAGCACGTTCAATACCCTTTAGAGAATTTACGAAGTCAAAATTTACGAATGACTAGGTAACGTGATATATTATACATTCTAATTGTCTTCTTTTTTTTAATCACTGTTTACGTTTTTGCGATAGCTTATTAATTACTTGTCATATTAAACACTAACTACTAACTTCATATTATTATCTTATGTGAGCAAATTACATAATCGATTTGTAAAGTAAATACGTATTCTTTTTTTACTTCCAAAAAATAAACTCTAAATTTAATATTTACGCGTTTTTGCAATTCTGAACCACATTTCTAAATAAAATGTTTCTATACGATCTGGATTATTGTTTGTCAGTTCAAAGCAAGTTGTCAGTTAATTCCCTAAGCGAAATAGAGAAATGAATAACAATCGGAAAATTGGGGGTGATGGATGCCTCTCAAAAGATGTATGAAAAATGTGTGAACCGTTTATTTAATTTTAATTGGTTTGGACTTACTTCATTAAAAATAAGTTTCAAATACAGTCCACTTCAATACCAATTAAACCCTATTGCCTATTAAGGCGCTTTTTCCAGGAAAAATATGTCTTTTCCCGAAGTCTTAGCGCCCAAAGATGTATATTAAAATAAAAATATGTACTATAAATTGAGGATAAGTCAAACGAAAAAGTTAAAGAGTAGGACGAGGACATTTTGGAAAATTTAATAATTCCAAATGCAGATTGGGGACTACCAAAATAAAAATAACATGAGTACGAGAACGTTTTTTTTCGAGTAAGCTCGATTTTTTAAACTTAACGAGTTTTTTTTTTAAATAATGAATAATTGAAGTTGGGTTGGAATTTAATTATGTTTTGTAAGTTACAGCAGTGTCGGGATGCATCATTCATTCGATATTTAAAGGCTTGACACATGCTAAACCACCTCCTCAAAAGTTTTCAAGCACACTAACGAAAGAAAACGAATTACCAAAAGACGAAAGGCTTGGTGGGGGTTAGTGGAGGGGGGTATTCATGCGCGGATGGGTGTATTGGTGGGGGAACGCGGGGCCTTATCTCTCCGGGTCGGGTACAGACGAAGCAAGGCTGTAGACAGCCCAGGATGTGACTCGAGCCGCTCGAGAAATGACGTGTTGGACAACATTCACAGCCTTCTGACCTGGACTCAAATGGAACAGGCCAAAACCCACGCGCCCAGGCTCTACAACACCTCCCTTATCGAAATTAAAAAGGACGAATTAGAAGAGGTAAATAATCAACAGTGATGACATTTTTCTCTATATCAATCTGCTAGGTATTTTTATTTTAAGGTTATAAAATTTCTGTTTTTTTTTTTTCTTTAAACATCCATAATGTGGAAAATGTTTAGTTGTAGTGTAGTACGATTACGAGTGGCAGCGCTAGTGAGTCTTCAGAAGGGAGGGAAATTGAAAATTCTTTTCGACCCGAAATCGTAAAGTTTTCTAATATTTATATTTTGTTATTACGTTTCGTAAATCGAAGTAGTAAACAATATCGTTCTTATCAGGTGTTGTTTTCTCTCGTCAGATTATACAATCCTATAAGTTGCTTCATCGTTTTGTTGCGTAGTGTCTCTTGTTTTATATTTTGTGATGTTTTTATCAATTGTTTGACGGTGTATTTGTAGAAATATGAGCGGAGCCACGCTTTGCTGCAGTCTATCGTGTCCGGTTTATCGGAGAAGGAAGCCCACGATGCACTTAACAAAGCCATCGCCAAGGATAAGATGCACGAAGAAGCCGTATCCGTCGGCTTGCTTATGTCAATCCTTACTGACCCACCGCATGCGCCAAAGGTAAATAATTTAAGTAAATATAATATAGGATAAAACCAGAGATGCTTTTTATGTTAGTTGAAGTTTGAACTCAGTAAATGTAAAAGTTTGTCTTTGAATAGCGATCATGGTTGATGTTTGTTTTCGTTGTTTACTCATTAAAATGCAAGTTGCTTTACAAGTTTTGTCAATTTACTTAAGGCTTGATCTTCGGCAAGAGACCTCATCTAAGATTTTTGAACCCAAATGTTTCAAATCCATTGCTAGAGCTCTACAACGAACCCATTACATTGATAATTTACAACTCCCTTGAGAGAGATGGCTGCAATGGGTTGAAAACATTACAATGTGATTAATAAATGTGAAATGTGTGTCCCTAATCAACTGGACTTCTGTTAAAGGAAAGTGGAATAGTTGATCAACAATTTAGGAGCTTACCTCTTGGAGATTTGAGATGTAGCCTTAATAAAAACATACATAGTATAGTCTCACTTCTTAGCATTTATTTACATAAGTAGTATTCATATTGCTTAGACTAGAGAACTATGATAGTACACTTTCTCAAGCAGAAATGGCTCTGTAAACTTCCTTAGAGAAACGTGTGTGGTTGATGAGGACAATGCTGGTAAAACTGCCGTTATCCAGGCACCTAAGAGAGGAGGTTAAAAGAGGGGCGCCTCACTCGAATGTATTGTTTTGACTAAGGGATGTAAGCTCTTAAATGTAGAAATCATACAGATATGATCTCTCAAATGTATAAATTATTACAAACGTATTATTTGACAAGGGGTTATATTCTCAAAGTGTAGAATCTGGTAAAATTATGCTGCCAAGCGATTCTCAACCGTATGGATCCCTACAGAATAGCTAAGAACTGGGTTTCTCACCCTATAGTTAAATACCACTTATAAGCAATTCCTTTGTCTAAATTCAATTAAGGTAAAGGGATATTTAGTCTTAAGAACTTTAGGACAAAGGAGCATTACACTCTTTTGTATGTAAAGGTGATAATATCCCTTGGTCTAATCAACTATATACAAGAGAATTTTTACACATTAAAGTATTTTGGGTGATAAACGAGTGACTGTTTTCCTTGAAACATTGCTTCCAAGATTCTGCGGGATAGTCTTTCTCTCGACATTCTTATTATGTGCCAAAATGATCTGAATAAGGTAAAGTTTATATTTATATGGGTTTGGGTGACTCAAGATTTTAGAACTTTTTAATCATATCCTAGAAATTAGTTCTTATTATCATTCATTCCTTGTTTTTTTTATTTTTTTAAGAATTCTATACAATATTAACAGTCGTAATATATTTACTTTCAGAGCTGGCGAGACCTCACACTTATTACCCGAGATGGTCTGGGAATGGTACAGGTGTGTTTTACACAGCTGGTGGTGGAGAGGTGGCCTCGACTGACTGACGTAGTGAGAAGCCAGAGTATGTGGCTGGTTAGGGAGCTTATGAGGAGCGGAGTTACTGGCAATGATAACCTCTGTTGGAACCTCATGAGATACATGACTGGGGGCGACATCTCTCCTAAGAACATATTCCTCGTAGAATCTGTTTTAGACATACTCATAGAAAATAGGTAAAATTTTGATTATTTATTCAAATTGTTTTAGCAGGAAGTTAAAAGAATGTGATAAAATTCCTCTTACCTGTAACGATTGATTAATGACCTATTCTTCCCTTTAAAAAAGATAATAGGTATAACTAGAATGGTTAGTTATCGTAAAATGTGAATGTTATTTGAAAACTAGTTGACATAAAGTATACCTAAATAGTCAATAGACTGGTAAGCAACTAAATCAGGCTGTGGAGGGAATAAAGCATTCCTTGGATACACACTATTGTTCTTTGCTGTATTAGATATTACTGGAGATTAATTTTGCAATCTTAAATTGTAGGAGGTAGAAGAGGAAACAAAAATATTAAAGTAGGCGGGATCTTACATCTGTAACAGGGAAGCCAAGGCTTGAATATTCTAGAATAGTAATGCACACCTTAGACTAGCAAAAGCTGAAATTTCTTTCTAGTGGTGCTTTCCCTTACCAGTAATTTATCAAGCAGAGTGTGAAGGGCACAGGCCCTGCGGTTATGAAGGCCCATGCGATGGCTTACTGATAAAAAAGTGCCACTGCTGGATGAAAATCAAAAACGTTCGTTCGAAGCAACTGACAAACCAATTTTGTCCAGATAAAGTTATTCTTAAGTTATATTTGACAGTGCAATTATATAATTTAAATCTAACATCAGTTCGAAGATTTATTTGGTTTCTATATAATTCTGAAAACATACAAAAGATTTCGGAGGGGACCTTCTTAAATGTAAAAATTCAAATTTTAGACGGTAAAAATTACACTAGTTGATTTGTTATTTATTTTTTATCTACTTTATTATTCATGATTGTTCAATATTTGCAGACCATGGTTGGAGAAGTTTCCGCTGATAGTAGCGACTGCAGTGTATACCTACCTTAGACTATTGGAAGATCACGTATCTCCTACTCTAAGTTATCTGCAGAAAAAGGAAGTGAGTTTCTTAGTGTCGCTTATCAGGGAGAGGTTTAGCGACTGCCTCATAATCGGAAGGGATTTTGTCAGACTTCTTCAAAATGTTGCGAGGATACCTGAGTTTGAAATATTGTGGCGTGACCTCTTGCACAATCCAAAAATGTTCAGTCCCAATTTTACAGGTTTGTAGCTAACTCTAAAGTTTTTTTTTAATCTATTAATTTATATAGGAGGTACGGTGAAAGATATTTGTTTTAACCATCGCATTATTTATCTGAATCTATAATTGTTCTTGTATGTAAACTTTTTTTAGAACTATGGTTTTAATTAGTAAAGTGTAGTGAGGCTTAGGTGTATCATGATTTCAGACAAGAATTACTATCAATTATGAATTTATTAATAAAATACATCATTGTTTAAACTTTATATTCCTATTGCTAATTTGTTATCTCTTCTGTTTACAAAAATAATTCTGATCTAATTAATTGGAATATTTCAGGGATTGTAAGCATACTTCAGACCCGGACAAGTCGTAGATTCCTACAGTCTCGTCTCACACCCGACATGGAGCAGAAAGTTGTCTTTCTCACTTCCAATGTGAAGTTTGGCAATCACAAGAGATATCAAGACTGGTTTCAAAGACAGGTTCGTAATGATATTATATTAAATTTATCCGTGGTGCATTATTCAGTGAAGGACCTTGGTCTGTCAAAGGGCTTACACAACTAATGATAGAATATTTTATTTGATAGGATAACTCGGGGTTTGTATGTATGTACAGTGAATCCTCGAACCTTGATATCTCAATTATTAGTAAGAAAAAATTATTTTCTTTCCCTTACTAATTTGAGATCTCTAATGAAACCTTGATAACTTGAAGTAAAAACATATCCTTTGTATTTCCAGTTATTAAGGTTCCACTATAATTGATAATCAGAACCTATCCGATCTATTTGATGCAACGTCACTTATCCCAAGGATCCACTGTGGTTCATTAGGAAGACGTGTTGAATGGGTTAAGTACCTATCTATTTATATCATGAAGCTGGTGTGAATACCAAGCATAGAGCCCCTTGCAGGAATCAAGAATTAAAACCGGAACCTCCTGCTTCCAAAGCTTGAATGATAATATGATAAGCTACAAGAGACCATACCTAAAACTCTTGTTAGTTACAATCTAACTTAGTATAATGACCACAGATGATCACCTGATCAAGGTACGACTACTGTTTCTTAATTGATGTTAGGTTGAGGTGAGGAAGTAAGAATCTGTCTCCTCACAATAGCTTTATTAAGGTAAAACTTCGCTTACAACAAGTCATCATCAGAGCCAGAGAGAATAGAGGAAATCAGTGAGTGACATAACTGGGCAGAGCTACCAACATATCTTTTTTCTTTAGTAATTTATTTTATTTTATAAATACTGACTTTATAAGGTGTTATGAATAATTGATGTAAAGTTTTGTTTGTCTGATGATAATATTATTTGATTTGATGTTTTTGTTGCAGTATTTGTCAACTCCCGAGTCTCAGAGTTTAAGGTGTGATCTTATCAGGTTCATAGTTGGAGTGATTCACCCGACCAATGAACTTCTCTCTTCGGATATAATCCCTAGGTGGGCTGTCATCGGGTGGCTCCTCACCACTTGTACTTCAAATGTAGCGACTGCCAACTGTAAACTAGCCCTTTTCTACGATTGGCTCTTTTTCGACCCGGAAAAGGACAATATTATGAATATTGGTAATTTCTTAAATAAAAATCATTATTCTACTATGAGGATTATTTTAGCCTATAGTTCACTCTCATGTAACCACTATGTAACACCAGCAGATCTGGTTCTATTCCCAGATATCTGAAATATGTGTTTCTACTTTTAAAAAGTATTATCTCTGTGGAAAGGACACCCATATTGTTGTTGGTGTTTGGACTTAGTCCAAGGGAAAGTGGCTCAAGCCATTCTGATATACTGACCCCTCTAATTTCTATTGTTGAAGGCAACAATAGGGCTAAGATTTGAATCCATGCTAATTATTTTTATATACATATATAATTTTTTTTTTTTTTTTTTCCAGAGCCAGCAATTTTGGTTATACATAACTCATTACGATCTCATCCTGCTGTTACTGCTACACTTCTTGACTTTTTGTGTAGGGTAAGTGTATAATAACTTTCAAATTAAATATTCATACTGTGTACTCATGTGTAAAAATAAGGTCTGTGACATTTATAAAACTCAAAAGAATAAAAACTTTAATTATACTCTTTTTACAATTAGTATTAACTTTTGACACTCAGATTGGCCAACCTATATTAATATTAAGAAAAAAAATAAAGCCACTAGGACTGTGGGAGGGGTGGAGCCAGTGACATTTTTATTTGCCTAGTTGGCCCAACCTTTTCAAATTCCAAATTCCTATGCTCTCATTGGCTTCCCTCCACATTTTTTTTTTTTTTTTTTTTAAATTTTCCCGTGCTGTCAAAAGTTAATACTAATTGTAAAAAGATTACAGTGATCAGAAGTGATTTAGGCGGCGTTTATTTTTATTTCAGATTTTAATTTGATTGTTTGGTTTCAGATAATTCCCAATTTCTATCCACCTCTTGCGGATAGAGTGAAAAATGGTATATACACATCACTAAAGCAGATACTTGAGAAGCGAGTTCTGCCTAGTGTTTATCCTCTGTTTGCCAATCCTAAACTGGACAGGGAGCTCAAAGCAAATATTCATGAGACATTTCCTGAATTTTGTTTTGCACCTCCCATGGAAGGTAAGATGAAAGGCACCATTTTGCATATTTTTATTTTAAATTATTATTTTGTAAGCTTCTGTGATTGTATTGAGGAGGTCAGAAGGAAAAACTTAAGCGTGGTGCCGACAAGCTTGGAAATAATTTCTAGAGGGACCTCAGATGCTTGAACCATTGCTCTATGGAAATTGAAACTATGAAGATGTTCTAAAAGCTCTTTGAATGCCTCTATTGTTAAATTTCTGTTTTGCTGTCTATAGGTGGACGGATGGATGATTCAAGAGATGATGATGTGGTGGAGTGTGGTCCACCTGACCTGGAGGAGAATCATACTATCGATCAACCTGAAGCAGTATTTAGTGATGAGGAAATGGAAAACCAGTTACAGGATATCAAACCACCTGAGATACCTGCTATCGGTATGTCTCCACTTTAATTATTTTTATTTTACATTTTATACTTATTGCTAGAATTTATATCCCATTCTAAGACCGGAAATGTTTATTCTATATAGGTCTTTACTTTGATCGGTTTAGGCTTCTAAATTAAATCAGATCAAGTTTAAATTCAAAGAAGAGTCTAGACAGGATGTGCTCAGTTTGCAACGTAATTATCCTCAGATTATTGATTATTTCCATAATCAAGCTGAGTGAGATTATTTCTAAATTTTATTTTCCTGGCCAATTACAGATCTTGTTATCTCCCTGGGGTCCCATTTTTCTCCAACCATATTTTTGCTTTTTATGCTATCAGCTGACTTTTTATCTCTGTAGATCCCAAACATGTTTAGCCCAAACAAAATATACCTATTTTGTTAAATAGTTTGTTTTTGTTATCTCAAGGTGTACCTCTAATTTAGGTCTAAAATTGATTTTTTTTTAAATTTAATTTTGTTGGGGTATGTGGTATGGCAATTTATGTTAAGAATTTTGCTGTTTTTTTTAAGAAAATTAAAAAGTGAGTTTTTACCGTGAAATTAATATTTGATGTCTTATTTTGTTAGTACCTAAAATTCAAAAAGTGAACAATAAAAAGTTACCGTCTAAAAAGAAAATAAAAGAAGAGATAAAGAAGGAAGAGGAGGAACTAGAAATAGCCAAGTGCTTGGAGGGTGACCTCAGGCAGGCTGTAGAATCTCTCAACAGTGAAAAGGACAACGAACAAAGGTAAATACCTTTCATTTTTTGCTTTTGTCTTTATTTTAGTCTTATTATAATTTATTATAGTAAAAAAAGAAAAAGTAGAAGAAAAATTGATTCATCGTAATCCTTAGTGGATTTTGTTCTAACTAAAAAATGTGTACTCAGAGAAATGCAGTAACAGCCATAATGTTATGCCTTAGTGAGCCTATGATGTGTTCTGTTAGACAGATGTGTAATGCTATTTACCATTGAGTCAATCCTTTACAAAGATGATTTAACACGTATGTGTTAAAAGTTTAATCCATCTATGTGTTTAGCACTGGTACAATGCCTAAAGCAAGCTTCGTGGTCTTTTAAAATTGACAATGATAACACTACCTTCAACTTGGAATCTCTTGTCTCTCTTTAACTCTGAAACAATCTTATCTTTTTTTAATTTTTATCAGTAAAGGGTTTAAAGTTTAAGCTATGGTGAGGGATGCAAATATTTCAAAAAATATCGATGTTCGATATATCGAACTTTAGATGCCGATATTTATCAATACACAGATAAAACAATTATTTTAATAAAGGCAGGCATATAGAAAAAAAATCATTAAATGAAAAAAAACTTTTCAGGCTGTAAAAAAAATAAAATAATTTATAATTCCTGCGCTATCATTTGCTGCACCATGGTAATTGCCTTTGCACAGACATCAGGCTTTTTAAAACGTGGATCGACTAAAGTTTATATCGCCAGAAGGGAAACATATTCCAGTTGATAAAATCACTTATTCTTTATTCTACCCAGGACACAGGAGAGAAGAGTTATCTTTGTTTAAAGGCGCGTTAAATGACTAGCAAAGATTTTATCTTTTGTCTTAGTAACTTATTAAACATGAAATATATCAGTAGTATCTCAGTGATAAAGTGATGAGATATCATAAGAGGCGCCCGACCGCACTAAAGATTTACCATGTATTGATATCACACTTTGATTAGATATCGATAAGCCGATATATCGGTCTTTCAATTATCGTTCAAATATCGATATTATCGATTTTCGATATAACTATATCGTGGCATCCCTATTATTGTCTTCTTATTAATGGGCGTTGTTGAAGTGAGCGAAGTTGTTAATAATCATCAAACTTCAAAAGATCTTTGTTTTAATGACCAGAGAGGACAGTGGCGTATCCAGCGGCTAGGTCTGGAGGGGGCACAATCTAAGTCACTTTAGAATGGGGGGGGGGGGGAATTCGTAGTGGAAACAAGAAAAGGGAAGTACTCTTATTCAACAAAGCAGCTGCCCCCCCCCTCCACAAAAACAACTCCGTGCCCAAGTAACAATAACTGTTTTAGAACGGGGGCAAGTGCCCCCTGTGCCCCCCTGGATACGCCACTGAGAGAGGATGCCGCTATCTTTGGCCTTTCTTTTAACCTCATTCCAGGTTTGATTGAATTTACTAATGCTATTTGGTTTACAGATGTGAGATGATGGAGAAGATAGTCCAGTTAGTTATAGAGGAAGAGGATGATGAGAGTGAAGCGTTACCTTATCTAGCTAAGTGCCTTTGTCAAGTTTTAGAACTTCATTCTGATAATAAAGTCTTCCCAGAATCTGTATCTCTCGAGTAAGTAACCTTAGCAAATATTATTTATTTTTACAGTAAGACTCTGTGGTGAGTTAATAGGTTACTTTATGTTCACTTTCCGCCAAGCGGCATGAGGCCATTAGGTGGCTGAGCCAGAAAATATGGCTAATGGGAGTTGACATCGCTGTGTCACTATTCATCACTATAGTGAGAGAGCTGACTGTTATACCCTGGCTCCCTCGCTTGTCTCTATGGTTTTATTGTTACTCTCAGCTAAGTGTGTGTATGTATGTGTTGTTGAAGAATACAGGATCTCATTTTTCTCTCCTTTTAAATAAATATTTAAAAAATAAAGAGTTTTCGAAGGGTGTCTAGATATATTTTTTCCTCTAAACATTATTAATGGAATCAAAAATTGATTTCTGTTTTTTTATTTTTCTGTATAGATTTTTAAAGTTGTGACTCATGGACTGAATGGCACCCTCATACTGTTCTATAATGGTCCTTATTGAATCTAACAACCTTGGAAACAACTAATAATGAAACTATTTAATAAATTTAAGTATAAAAACTTATAACCTTGCTTATGTTAGTGTTATTTTGTATTAACTAATATTGTTTTGTTGTGTAGGAGTCTCGAGGACAGTATAGGGAAGCCGCTGTTTGTAATGATGAGGAATTTAGCGGAGTTGACAGGACTTTCAGATGACAGAAGACACCCGTTGAATGCTGTACTCGTAGAAATGCACTCCATCACACCGAGGATAGGCTATCTCCTCCTTTACTACGTACTCGCCAGCACTGCCTCTGACGAACAAGAAAACAACAAAAACTCCAGGTAACTTAAGAAGCAAGGTCCCTACGATTAACACTTCGAAAACTGAAAAACGTTTTTGCTGATAAATAAAGTTGGTTTCCAAAAGTTCACAGTAGTTGTTACATATTCCTAAATGACCGAATGACTTTGTGTGTGCAAATCTGTGACCACTTTTCTTAACTTATGCAAAGAATGATTAAAAAATAATGTATGAAAATGATGTTGTTGTGCTAAACCTCATGGTAACTACTTGATATAGAGGGGTGGTATTATTTTGATATTTGGTGCATCAGCTATATTGTTATCTGAATGGTTAGTCCAGTTTCTCCAATGCATATTATTAGGTAGTTCCTGAAGTGATGTAGTATTAAAATTTCAAAAGCCTTACGAAGATTGTGCTTGAAGTAGTAGTGAAATATATGGGGTTCAGAGTAGCCATGATCCTAAAGCCATTGGTCCCTTCTGCTCTGTCATCTATAACTCAAGGTTGAAATCATGGGTTTGATCCCCCTCCCATGCACTTTGATTTACATCTTTCACTAGTACTACTATCACAACTTACTAATACTACTACTATCACATCATCTTTGCTTCGGCAGTAGATTGGTGTGTGAAGTGGTTGAACACCAGCCTAGTTGCTAGATTCAAAGAAGTGGTTTCTCCTTCTAATTCCACTACTAGCATTAACAGTGGTTTGGTGATATATTTATGTCAGGTTTGTTTAGAGGGGTACTTGTTATCAGCTTTACAAGATAAATAAGTAATCCCAGGGATTGAAGTTTGGTTAATCCATCTTCACTTTCACTTAAAAATATCTCATCATTAAAAAGCAATTAATAATAATAATACCATTTATTGATTATACATCAAATTGGCACGTAGCCGTGGTACCTATCATAGGTTTTTTTGTTACATATTATTTAATATACATACATAAACACACACATATACCTATACACACAAGTTAATTGCTTTCTATATAGGTATATAAAAAGCAATTAACTTGCTTTATAAAATGATTACATATTTATTTACAATTCTTTGTTTTTTTGCTTCCATAAAGTATTTATTGTTATTAATTAATTTTTTTTGTTACAGTCGGAATGACAAAATGCGAACATACATTGAATTTTGCCATGATTTGGATAAAAACTTAGAAGATTGTATCATGGATGACTTAAAGGTAATTCTCTTGTTAAATTATTTTTGTATGTTTATGTTGAAAAGTTTTTTTTTTTTGTTTTGTTTGTCTAATGGAAAATAAAAAGTAAAAACTGGTGAAATGACTAACTTTTTTAAAAAATTAAAAAGAAAACAGTATTGAAAATAAGACAGCATATTATTATCTAATTGTCTTTTTAAATTTAATATTGTTAACCCTTTTCAAAATATACTACTAAAAAAAACTACTAACTAACTATGTACTCGTAATATATACCACTGAGTTTTGTTACAACCATCATTCTTGTTTTATCTCTTGAAGAATGAATAAATTTCTTTATTTTTTTTTTTAAATATTGATTAAAAAAATTTTCTTGTTAGCTGAGCTTGTGAAAACACTGAAATCTTATCTACCTTCTTGGGTTTCTCCTTTACGGGACCTTGGTAACTGTGCTAAAATAGGGTTCCGCAGTTGATTTAATTTTGGATTTTTAAGGTGCCTACCGTGTCTGTCGTAAGACCTAGAAATCCAAGGATAAAGGTTACTTATGAAGGGATGCCAATTCGAGACGTGATAGAAACAAAGTATCTGGCTTGGTTATCTCCCTTTCATGTAAGGGAGACTCCCTTACCTTGGGCAGTTATGCACCTTAAACACTTGCCCCTAGCACAAATCCAGGGATAATAGTATATTACGCGTCGAGTGCGGAAAGTAGCATTTT
This sequence comes from Gerris lacustris, assembly GCA_951217055.1. Classification (NCBI taxonomy): domain Eukaryota; kingdom Metazoa; phylum Arthropoda; class Insecta; order Hemiptera; family Gerridae; genus Gerris; species Gerris lacustris. The sequence continues at coordinate 53,131,833 of OX578283.1, read as the reverse complement.
GCATGTGAGTGTGGAGTTTGCAACCGAGCGACAGCGAGGGTAGTAAAACCACACGAGCAATGCAAAATGCCGTTTTCACACGAGTTGCGTACCGGACTTTATCTACGATTGTTAGATTTATAAATACAGAAAAAATTAACTTCCTGTATACAAATTCGTATTTCTCTTTTTATAAAGATAACATTATTTCATTAGTTGTATTTTGTGCCAAATTAATTATTTCGGGAGGCGTATTATTCTCCTCATATTCGTCATAATCATTTAAATCACTAATTTATTTTCACAAAAAAACCCGATATAAACAGTTACTTTTATTAAACAAACAGCAAATTTGTTTTGTTAAATGTAAGAAAACTCGCTAATCGTGCGTAAAGCTGAAGAATTCTTCTTCTTTACCGCCCTAGGGTGGTAAAGAAGAGGAATTCTTCAGAACTATGAGATGCGCATGTGCAATGAATACAAGTACTTAAAGAATCACTTTCTACGCATCTAAACAGAGATACAATGTTTATATTTCGTATCAATCGTAGATAAAATATTTTCCTGTGATACTACTTGACAGAATGGAGCTTGACAACATTATTTTAGCAACATTCCCACCTTCATCAGCTATCATATCTATGTTATCAGCTATAGTTGCTTTTTGCTAAGTGAATTTTTGCTAAAGCCTACCTTATAAATGCAAATACTCAGAGGCAATATTTATCGAATATCTATATTCTATATGTTATGTTAACTATGTGGATATTAACTGTCTTTTAAAAGAAGATTAAGGTTTACTGAAAGTTCAGTAAATCCATAAATTTAGACAGATACTTGATATTTTCAATTTCTATTTTAAATTATGTTTCAGTTATGCCAAGAAGACGATGTTCAAATGCTGTGCTGGTTAGCACCTGGTGTGTACAACGAGTTCCCTAATATTGCTCTTGGTGATGCTAATCTGCTTCACCTTGTAGTGTCTTGTGTTGATGCCCGACAACTTCAAGAACTAGTCTGCATGGTTGTACAAGGTTAGTAGTCTGATTATTTTTGCTCTTTTTTTCATTATCAGTAAGTTCCACGAAATGTCCAAATTGAAACAATCAATCTCGCAGTATTACCCTTTAATAAAAAATATATGCGGAGGCTAAAAAAAATGCTTCTCTATGTCCAATATACCATGATTTTGATTTAATTTACTTTTTTCAGGGTTTCGTTGGTAAAACCAAAAAAAAGAAACCCTTATAGTTTCGTTCCTGTGTCTGTCTGTCACTCTGTACGGTTCCAATAACTTTTGAACCAAAACAGATAAAAACATGAAACTTTCCAGTATAAAAGATCGTTTTGACGCGCACACAGGAAAAATATAGTGAACTCAAAATTATCAGCTCTTCAAATTCAAAATGGCGGATAATTCACGACGCGCGAAAAAATTTTTTTTTTTAAATTTTGAGTGGGGTATCAAATGAAAGGTATTGAAGAGTAGATTACAAATATATATATCACTTAAGGATAGTGTTTAATTTTCGGCGCCATTTTGTCAAAAAAACATCGACATTTTTCGTGTCCCCCCCCCCCCCCCTAAAATCGTATTTCCGCTGTTACTAAAAATATAGAAAAATATGCAAAATGTGTGGTCTGCTGGGCCATAGAAAAAATAAGATTAGCAATTTGATCTGATCTACTGGAAATCCAAGATGGCGGATAATTCATGTCACTCGAGAATAAATATTTCTTTAAAATTTTAAGTGGGGTATCAAATGAAAGGTATTGAAGAGTAGATTACAAATATATATATCACTTAAGGATAGTGTTTAATTTTCGGCGCCATTTTGTCAAAAAAACATCGACATTTTTCGTGTCCCCCCCCCCCCCCCTAAAATCGTATTTCCGCTGTTACTAAAAATATAGAAAAATATGCAAAATGTGTGGTCTGCTGGGCCATAGAAAAAATAAGATTAGCAATTTGATCTGATCTACTGGAAATCCAAGATGGCGGATAATTCATGTCACTCGAGAATAAATATTTCTTTAAAATTTTAAGTGGGGTATCAAATGAAAGGTATTGAAGAGTAGATTACAAATATATATATACCACTTAGAGATAGTGTTTAATTTTCGGCGCCATTTTGTCAAAAAAACTTTTCTCCCCCCCCCCTTCTAATTTTGTGTTCACAATACCAACGAAACCCTTTTTACGTGAGACTTCACGCCTTACCAATTTATTTTTTTTTAAATGAATTTTTTTTTTTTTTTTATGGTTTAGGTCGGCTGATAATGCTACAAGAGGATTCACTTCAAAATATTCTGACGTCGTCACTAATGTGGGAAACATTTGAACAAATCTGTCTGTGGCAGTTAGTTACTGCTCACAGTATGTCTATAGACACTATACTTCCAGTTCTAACTAAGTTGGACTTTGCAAGCCATGCAGAAGCACTCACCGCTATACTTCTTATGCTGCAACAAGAGAAGTAAGTTTAAATTTGCTTTAAGTCAACTGCTAATTTGCTCATTTTAATATCAAATTTGAACTTTAAACCATTTAGAGAAGTTAACCCATTCAATGCGGGTGGATCCACTGTGGATCCATGCCGTCCTAACGCGCCTGGTGGGTGGATCCACAGTGGATCCAAGCTATTTTCTTAATTTCAATATTTATTGCATTTCACTTCCATCAATGATATAGCCACATAGTGCCCAGTAATAAATAATTGGTTGTAGGAAATTAAATAATAATTATGTACATGGGAAATAGTACTAATCAGTGAAATTCACAATTTCTCTTAAACCAAAGTCCAAATACCGACATTTTTGTTGGTATGAGCACCAGAGAGGTAGGACATGTTTCACACTCTAGTAGTTGTGCAAAGTACCTGATTCTTGTCGAGTAATAACCTTATTTTAACTTAACTTAAGGGCTTGCTGTAAATAAGGTTTTACCTTTTCAACTGTAACTTCTTGTGCAAGGGACTCCTGAACTTCTAGCACATTAAACTTAACGATTAAAATTGATAAGTTTATTGTCAAAAGACCACAATAGCCATTGTTTAAAGCCACTTAAGTAGGTTCCATCAGCATTGATCTGATTCATTCGCTGATAATCTATCTACTAAAGTGGTCAAAACTTGTCTATATTAAACATCATATAGCCCGTTTATTGTGGTTTCTTGACCATGTTCTGATCAGGTTTTTTTTTGAGTTTGATGATTATGAACTCATTTCCTGATCCTATATATTTGATTGATTTTACCTATATTTATGTTTTTTAGGCCTACAGCTGAACTGGTAAAACAAGTGCTAAGCAGAGACATAGGTCCACACTGTGACATGTTTGTAGTGAGTGTACTGCTGTCTTGGTGTAGAGACCACGAGGAGAGACTTGGTGAACTCATCGGTACATTGCTGTCTTCTCGATGTCCTGCTGGTGGTTCAGCGGCTGTCTCACCCACCAAAAGGTAACTTATGTCATTATACTACTGTGCTGTTGAAAAATTATGTATGGGAAATATTGTGGAAACAAATATTTTCCTAAGGGTATTAAAGTCTTATTAACAAAAATTTTGGGATGGTATATTAAGTATCCTCTGAGAGTCTGAATTTTAGTTTGTCTTTATTAAAAAAATTAATAGCAGTTTATAAATAATTTGTACTAAGATATGATTATGAATTATTTTGTTGATTAGAAAAAGAGCTACTACCCGAGCCTCAGCTGCGCCCACAGCAGAAAGAATTCTCTCTCACCTGGACCGACTAAGGCCTTCTACTACTAAACTGCTGTTCAAATCTGATGCAATGCAGAAAGCACTACACCATGCGCAGTCTGGATGCACCGACTCACTCAAGAGTCAGTTCTGCAACCTGTTTGCTGTTCTAGAAGTAGAGGAATCAGGTAGAGGAAAGGGTGGAGGTAGAGGGAGGAGACCAGCCGCCCAGGCTTCCAACAAGAGAACAGCCTCTGTTATCATATCCGACTCAACTGAAGATTCTACTGAAGTAATTTTTTTCTTTATAAATTTTAACTTGACTTGGATTTGAATTGAAAAGCAGTTTTATAATGTATATCAAACATGGGGGGGACCACCTCATATCTTCAAATTAGGCATTTTTGAGATAATGCAGGACTTATTAGAAAGCTTAGGGGACTTAGAAGTGGCTGGAACTCTTCACCACGGGGGCTAGTAAAATGGGCCTACTTGCTAGGTTCGAACAAGGGATTTGTCCTACCTGTCTAGTACTAGGACTAGGACCTTAATACAGTAGAGTCTCGCTAATCCGGGTTTGGGACCGGACCCAGTCCGGATTAAACGGAATCAGTTTTAAAATGTCTGTAAATCAAGTTTTAGTTGGGTAAAACTATTAAAATCGATGTTTTTATCGTAAAAATTACTTTTATTAGTCTCCAAAACATGCTTGTACAACGTAGGTCCACTATTTAAGTTAAGAGCTGTTCTGTCACCAGTCCGAATATCAAATGAATTAAATTAAAACGACAATCTATTACGCAGGTGGCAGGTATAGAAGGGACTTCCTGAGAAGAACTTCCTGTGCTCCGATATGAAATTCGAGGAGCGATAATCATTTCAGAAAAGTTGAAACATTAGATATTGGCGGCTTGGTGAAATTTCTTGGAACTGCGTTGAGCCGCCGCTGTATGTTTCTTCCCCATCTCAGTCACATAAAATTTTATTTATTGGAATACACTACCTTTATATCTTCCGCCCCTTACATTTCTATGGAACCGAAACAGATTTATCGATGTTCTTATTCCTAATTATTCTAAATCTGTTTATTTTTTTTACAAAAATACCGGGTATTCCTCGTGTTAGAACGTTGGAAAATACACCTGTAAATTATACTAGGAAAAATTTTAAATAAACAATAAAAGTAGAAACTCTAATTATCTTAATGAGTGTAAGGAAAAGGCGTGGCTATTGAGTTACCCTTAGTCCGGGCTGTATTACGCCACGTCTGGGCAGCCTTTGCGGGGTGTGGTTCCGTGCGAGGAATGGTTCGGAGGAACCATTCCTCCGCTTAAACTTAAACTTTTACTTTAGTTTCTTTTAAAGACAAGTCTGCCAACCTTTTAAGTTTATTTATAACATAGACTTTTACTGTTAATTTTCCATGTTGTTTTTCCATGTTGTTTTTTTTATTGTGTGATACCTATTACACATAATAATTGCTTATTAACAAATCATTATTAATTTTAAAAATATCTGTTATTTTCCACAGGATGAAGACTTGGGTAGAAAAATATCAAGGATGAAACCGAAACCGACCAAAAAAAGAAGAAAAGTAGTCGGATCTGACAGCGAATAAACCAATCATACTCCGAACTTTACCTTCTTATCTTTACCTTGTAATCATAATCTAATGGTGTAAAACACACGCTTACTAAATGTTGATAAGTTTTTGCACGTCCAACCAAATTTGTGTTTTTGATTTAGTTTGTGAAAAAGTTTATTTATTTTTTTAAAGTTCAATCTAAAATGAACTTTGGTTTAATGTATTGTATAGAAAATTAACTATTTTTTTTTTAAGATCTTGAATGCTTATAATTTAATTATGTGTCTTTTAATTAATTGAATCCACTAGAAGAACTTTATACAGTTCTAATTTAGAGATAAGTGAAATTAATTCTCATTTATCCCAAAAATATTGTCATTTTTTTTAAAAATATTTTTGTTTTTCTTAAAATTTTGTCCGTGATATTTGATAGTACTTAATTTGAATGAAAAAAAAAAAAAAAAACCGTAAGTGCCATACCACAGCAAATTATTTAAATAAAATACAGAAAGATTTTATGAACAACTAAAATTTTGGTAAAAGACTGGCTTTCTATTGTTTTGGCCATTCATATAATTATGATAATTGTATACCTTTTGACCGCTATAGTCGCTGAAAACTGGCTTTGTAGTGTTAACATACCATAACTTAATTAGTGTTAACTATGACCAGATAGCATCACTTCGTCATATAATAATTTAAATTTAAAATTTACAACAATGAACTATTTACAGTTAAAAGAAAATTCATCAGTAGAGTACAAAGCTTCATCTACTAATTATTTTTTTATTTTATTTTTAAATTTGTTTAAAGGAAGGTTGAGAGTTTCAATGTCTATTTTGTTCAGCAATTTGATGGCTTCGTGGTTTGCTAGTTTCCGTGTTTGTGTAGGTGGAGTGATAACACTGGTGGCTGATCTGGTGGTAAAGTTGTGTTGCTTCTGAACAAGGTTCTGGAAATGGGGTTGAAAGAATACCAAAAGATTTAATCTGTATATTGAAGGCAACGTTAATATGCTTAATTCCTTAAACAGTTGTCTACACGGTTCATTCGCTTTATTTCTTGTGACAATCCTGACTGGTTTCTTTTGTAGGAGAAAAATTGTATTTGCATCTGATGCACTGCCCCACTTGGTTATACAATAGGAAATCCTAGAATGAAAGTGGGCATAATGAACTTGTTCTAATATTTCTTCATCCAAAGATCTAGATAATCTTCTTTGCAGAAACTATACAGCTGAGAGTGAATTGGCCAATTTATTTATATGAAGCGTCCAAGACAACTTCAAATCAAGAATTGTATCTAACATTTTTAGAGGTGTGTTACTGTTTCTTTTTTTTTTTAAATGTAAATAATAACTGCTGATTTTTGTTGATGTTTAATGTCAATTTGTTAGTTGTGAACCATTCTTTCCCATTTGTAATGATATTATCCATGTTGGTATCATGGTCTTTCCTACATTTCCCAGAGATAGCGATATTGGTGTCATTAGCAAACTGTACCCGCAAAGAATTGAAGTCAGGCTAGTCGTTGATATAAATTAAAAATAATAGAGGTCCCAGCGCCGAGCCTTGAGGAACTCCATGCTTGATATTTGCATCTCCACTATAAGACCCATTGAAAAAAAAAACACCACCGAGTTCTATTCCTAAAGAAAGCTGTAAAGAGGTCCAAGACTACTCCTCTAATTTTTGTTGGAGTTGGCTCTAAATGTCATTATTGGTCTTAAATGGATATTGCTTTGTAAACTGTAGCCATCTTTCTAAGTTCTTTTGCTGATGTAATTCTTTCACGAATGTATTTTGTAAATTCTCATTAAATTTAATTAAATAAAGATTGATGTAGCCAAGTGCCCACGTCTACCTCACATAAAACCAAAGTCCACTAAACGACGTAATACATGGTGAGGGTTTAAATACCAGAGAGAGACGATATATTTCATACTTATGATGATCACATTGTGCGGCTGTGCAAAGTGGCTGTTCACCCATTGTGTATTTAGTAATAACCTAATGTCGTTTTAATGAAAACATCACTTAAACAACCACAAAATAAAATGATAGAATAGAAAATTTAGCATCCTTATGGAACATTAGCTTTATAAAAGAGAGACGGAACAAAGAAAAATATACTCTCTCCGCTGGGAACCTAGACTTTTGGAGTGCCGTTTCAGCTTCTCATTTTAGTGTGTTTACGTTCTATGATATAGCTTAATTGGTAGTGCATTGGGCAGACAATCCAAAGATCTGGGTTCAAAACCCAGCGGTGGAGGTGTATTTATTTCTCTGTTCTGTCTCCCTTCTATAATTCTAAATTGAATAAAAATAATGTTACTGCATTTGAGAAGGTAGTAATATTGAATGGGTTTTATTTTGTTGATACTTAAAAAGAAAAATCTCTTATCAAATTTTTATTTGTCTTCGACCTTTACTTCTACGATACAAAGTTCATGATCTCAATACCTTTTGAATAGAAAATAAAGTATTTCATTAAACCATTTATTATAATTCTGAAATTAGTGTTGACCTAGATCATCTTAATGTATTCAAAGAAATTGACCTTCTTTGAATTTATTTATTTTAATGTTTAAATCATATAAATATATATTTTTATTTATTTATTAATTTTAAATTTTGAGATACATTTTCATAGATAGGTAATGAAATTAGTTCTGAATTACCTTCTTCTTCTTTAAATAAATTAAGATGTGCAAAAACTTAAAACAAAAACAACTATAATATTGTCTTGTGGTGTGTTTTATATTATAAAAGATTTTACACCTTAGTGAAAATTAGTCATCTCAGTATATTAATAATATAAATATATATATTTTGCCTCAGTACTGAATAAATATCCCATATTGGGACCCCCCACACAAGCTGAATTGTAATTTTGAAAAATATTTTTTTTTAGATTTTATAAAAATTGTTGTTTGTATATTGTATTTTGAAAAGAAGAGAGAAAACTGTATTTCAAGTGTTATGTATATATAGATAATAAGTGTAAATATATAAATATATATTATGATTTTTTTTTATTATTATAATTTTTTTTGTGAAATATATGACTGATATGTTTTTTATTTTAGTTATTGTTTGATATATAAGCCTTTGATTATTGATAATCTATATTAGGAATAGGATGATTCATTTTTTACTTTTGTCTTTTTAATTTTACTCGCCTATGGTAGGAAAAGTTATGTTTTTTTTTTTGAGATTTCAGCGCCCAGGGTATTTAACTTAGAGAGTTGAAACTTGGCAGAACAATCAGTCCTTTTATTTCTAGTTAGGCCGCCCGGAAAATCAACATTTTCCATCTTTATTTTCTGTCTTAATACATTGAATCCAGTTTGCTGTGTCAGGTAGTTGAAATTTAGCACGAATGTACCTCTTTGTTGACAAACAAATCCATCAAATTTAATTTTGATATTGGCTGCCATTTTGAAGTTGATCAATTTTTTAAACTTCAATGGTTAATAATACCGAAAGTATAAGTACATAATATCGTTGGAACAGGTAAAAAATAAGGAACAAACATAAAAAACGCGATAAAATTCCATTAATTTGTTTAAAAGTTATAAGCAAACATAATTAATGGCTAATCTGCAGTTATCCATACAGTCGAGAATCGCTTGGCAGCAATTTCACTTGATTTATACACTTAAGAGATTATATCTATATAATTAATACATTTTAGAGATTATATCTTTGTCTAAACAGTACATTCAATTGAGGGCCCCCCCCAATTTTCTAACCTCTTTTTTTAGGTGATAACTGCAGCCTTACCAACATAATTATTAATTAGTACAATACTTTTGTTAAACGTCAAAGTTAGTTTACATCAGTCAAAATACCACAAAAATTCAAATAAAATAAATAAAAATAATTTATACATTTTTTTTTTTTTGAAAAATGATAATAAAAAAATCAGTTAGTTCAAAATGGTCACCCATCCCCAATGCACATCTTCCTCCTGCTTCACAGCAGGAGAGGCCACTTTAGTGCCTTAAGTGTTAAAAAAATATTGCCAGCAATGTTACTGGATTTTGGTTCTGGCCATTATTGCTCCTTTTAGAAGTAGTGTTTTCTAAGAAGAAAGAATTTTAAATAAATGACACAAAACTTATGTAAAAAATAATTATTATTAATATGTACAGCAGTTAAAAATATATAGTGAAATATCAGATTTAATCTTGAGCTTCGATCATCTCTTCATCTGCCATTTCAACATCAGAATCATGCACCTCTTCAACAATGTTTTCTGTAATTCTATCCTTGAGACCTGCACAAAACAAATTAAACAAGTTGTATTAATTGAATATATGTACATCTAACATTTTTACTTTGTAAAAATAAGAATTATATGGGAGATGTGAAGAAGGATTTGGAGGAACCTTTAAAATTAGGAGGTTTTAAGAAAGTAACGCTAAATTTATAAGCAGAAATTAACTCCATTCATCTCTGGCATGACTGTAATTCTTTCTTATCAGACTTTTCTTGCAACCATGCCTTCTTTGTGCTACCTCTCCTTATCCCTTTAATAGTTAAAATACTTGGTTCCTTGGAATTAATTCAAGTGCCATACACATGCCAGCCTGCTAATCAAAAGGAACATATTTATGATAATTACAGAGAGTGACTTAATGCTGCAACAGCCTTAGAAGAAAATACCCGTTTGCATTTCTATCTGTCTATAAGACTCAAGATGGATCTGACGGGTGCGTCAGACGCAGCATAGGAATCCCACCTTAACTGAGGTTTGTTAAAAGGACCACATACATGGTCTATGTCTTCGGGCGTAAAAAGCCCCTGTAAAATAGAGGTAAGAAATAATTACCAGCAGCAGGTGAACGGATGAGAGCGAGGTCCCTCTGTACTTCCTTGATGTCACGCTTGTCCTCCAGTTCCCTTCCTTTTCTCAATCGCTGCATCAGGTAAGTATTTTGCCTTCTAGTCTTCACAGTTTCAATCTTCTTTATAGCCTCAACTGTAATAAAAAAAAAAAAAAAATTATAACATACTTTCACATCAACATAAATTAATTAGAAATGATGAGTTAGTTGATTTGCGAGCTAATATCCTTGACTGATCTACAATCCACAAGTTCAAGCCTTTCCAATCTAACATCTGGTTTTCTAACACATTTTAGGGCCAATCGGGGCACTTCAGTTGTATATTATACCATGGATAATCAAAACAGTGGATATCGAGGAATTGTTTAAAAATTAAATTGATTTTTGTTGACAAGAATGAACCCCACTATTGCTATATAAGCTCATCAACACTCATTAAGAATAACAATGAAAATATGAGTAAAATTGACCAGTTTACAAACGAAAACATTGCTAACTACTTAAGCGAAGAAGTGTTCTATCCGAGCAGATTTATTATACAGCTAAATGAGTGACATACTAAATATGTGGCATCCATTATATACTGCTCCTCCATGGAACAACAACATGATTGCATGTAACGCAATTCACAATAAATAATTAGAATTAATACACATGGCAACAAATTTTGTTTGTGAAATAAAAGGATGTAAACTATCATTACGACGGTGTTCCAATTAAGTTTTTATTAATTTCACAAAATTTTCCAGTTATTTTAGAGGAGTTGTAAAAAGCCTTTGGCAGCCCAAACAGTTTCCACTGCTTTAGTTGGTTATCTTGGCACTTGGCTTTTTGGAGTTATTTTTTTCACATTGGGTTGTTATCTGGTGAAATCTGCAATCTTACTAAATCTATAATTGATAGCCTTATAAATCTATTTATTTTGTAAACATTCTTACCGGTTTTCTGCCAAAGTTCTCTGTCGTATTTGATAGGTGTGTTTCTCCTTCTCTCAAATTCAAATGAGGGATCGACAGCAAGTTCTTTACCCACTGTTTTCCTGTATGCTTTGGTCCATCTGACCTTCCTTGGATTCTTCTTCTTTTTAAAGGCTGCATGACATTTTGATCTGCAGAATTTGAATACCTGAAACACATAAATAAATTAGAGTATTTCTCTTAAAATTATTAGGTAAATCTGGAGAATAAGAGCCTATTTGGGGAGGGGGCTTAGAAATGTGGGCGGGGCCTCACTGGAATGAACTATTATGTTAAAGGGATATAATCTCTTAAATGATTAAATCATGTCGGTAAAAGTAAAATGTACGGTGCTGTTTTTACCCTACAATTTTCAACAGCCGCTCCACACCACTTCGTTGTGCTCCGCTCATTTTCTCATACTTGAAATAGAGAAGTTCATAATTCAAATAATTTTATTATTTGTGTTTTATTACCTAGTTAATTATATAACGTGTGCACAAAATAAGTCGGACTATATGTTATGTTACGATAGAAACAAAACATTCAAACATTGGACGCATATTATGTAATGATATCAATATAAAAACAATACTACATTAGGCAAAATGATCTTCAATAATAGTATACAATAACAATTGATAATAACATTGTGAGAAATGCTTAGAGCAAATCTAAGCAGGCGATGTTGATTCGAACTATATTCTTACCTTGCAGTCATTTCTGACGAATTGAATACCGTGTCCAGGGTATATCCTGGAGGAACAGAAGTAACAAACTTCAATACGCATTGTGTTTTAAAAAATTACAGGATTAAAAATAAATTGTAAAAACAACTGTCACAAATATTAAAAGACGGATACTCAACACATGGTGTAACAAACAAAAAGGGTTATATCTCGGTTAGGTTATTCTATATCATGGCATTTCCAACTTTTAAATGGGAATTGTTAAATTCTAAACAAAGATCTATAAGATTTTTTTAAAATTATGGGGGATTATTTTATTCACTAAAATAAAAAATAACATCCTGGGATAGTTCTGAACAAGACAACGGATATAAAACGTGTTCTACTGTTTTCAAAAATGTTTGCTGTTCAAAGTTCGAAGTTCTAATTCTAATTATAACAATTTAATTCATGAAAAAACATAAATTCACAGAAAATAATTTAATATTATTATGTGCTTAGTTTTCGTAATAATTTTTAACACTTAGACTCACGAGTAAATTCTGCTAATGACTTCTTGTTGTAAGCGGTCCAGTGATCTTCAAAGGCAGTAATTATCTAAGGTAAGCACTATGTACTTTTAATTTATTTTTTCGGTTGAATTACTTCAGTTAGTACCGTCCTCCTTGTTGAAGTTTGAATGTGAGAGTTTATGCTTGTTATTTCTTCATGTTTGGAGCATTTATTTTAGGACCCTTCTAAATTTTTTAAAATAAACACTATTGCTATATTTTAATGTATGTTTTATTATATTATAAGGTTAGGAATCACTTCACTTTGAACTTTGAACTGGTCACCATCACTCTCTCAATATCACTGTCATTACCTTAATGTTGAATGTTGCGTCTTCATTTTCATTGCGTTTTGCGTTTGTCTTTTTATTACACGCTTTTATCTAAACTTCACTTATCTGTGATGTACAATTTATTACTAATTTTTGAGTTCAATAGTTAACAGGTAAAATACAGATATTTAAAATCCCTGGCGATGCTTTCAATATTGAAAGTATGATTTTTATTTTCTTGAAAGTCCTTTATTAGTATTTAAAGTTATTATTGTTGGACGGTGGAATGATTTGCTGCAAGAGACGATAATGAAGAGTACCGAATGTTATTCCAAGACCTTTCAAGGAATAAAAACAAGTTTGATGAGTATTTTAGGGATTCGAGGTCATCCTAGAAACCCTTATGCTTTTGGTAGTTCGTCAGTCCTCGCATCTTGGAGTATATCTCCTGACCTACTGAAGCTATAAACTTGAAATTTGGTATACATGTTAAACTTTTATGCCCAAAAACAGAAAAACTATTGCGAACTTCAACATTCAAAATTTTTGCGATCTGCGATCAATTGCGAATAGATCGCAATATTTCATCATTTTTAAGTTGGGTGTAATTTCAAAGGTATTGAAATTTAGATTACAAATATATATCCCGTTTCTAATTAGGATAGGAATTAAAAATAAAGCAAAAATACATAAATGTACATCTCTGTAGTCCAATGAAAGTTCTGGGAGTTGATCTAGAAAAAGTCAAATTTTAGAAATTTTAGGGGGCCGTAACTATGGAGCCCCAAAATTTTTATTATTAGAAAATTCAAAATTGGGTATCATTTTAAAGGTATAGTAATTTGGTTCAAAAAAATATATCGTGTTTCCAAAATGGCGGCCATTTTACCCCCAAAAAAATTAAAACCAAACGCAAATAATGTCCCCCCCCGCTACCCCATTAAGAAAATTCCTAAAAATAAGGCAAAAATACTAAAATATATGGATCTCTGTAGTCCAATGAAAGTTCCGGGAGTTGATCTAAAAAAAGTCATATTTTAGAAATTTTAGGGGGCCGTAACTCGGAGCCCTAACATTTTTGTGATTTGAAAATTTGTAGTTGGGTATCATTTTTAAGGTATTGAAATTTGGGGGAATTTTAATAAAAACAAACTATTTAGGCGAAAAACCACAATTTAAGTTCTGTTGGTCCCAGAGAGGTGAAAATACCACCAAAAGGCTTCTTTCAATGTGTACTATTCAGGAAAAAAATATGCAAATATGCTCAAATCCGCACATTCTAAGTCAGTTTAGAGTGTGTGGGGGGGGGGGGGGGGCATTTGTAGTGGTAACAAGAATAGGGAACTACTTATTCAACAAAGCAGATGGCCTCCCCCCCCCAAAAAAAGAAAACGCTCAAGTAACAACTGTTTTCGAACGTATTCGTAAGAAAATGTTATGCTGATGCTTACTGCAGTACAATATCTTACTATGAGTCATGGGCGTCGCATGCAGTTAATTATTGGGGAGTATGTAAGAAATATGTATTAAAAAATAAATTCGGCGGTATTTTTTTTTTTTTTTTAAATTTAAATATATATATATTGGGTCGGGGGGGGGGGGGGGCACGTGCCCCCTGTGCCCCTCCCCTGGATACGCCACTGATTGCCAGTGCAACAACTTGTCTATTCTATACAACTTTACTGGAACCTATTACTATGTAATAATAGCTAAGCCAAGCCAAACCCTACCAATAATTCAGATTCCCAGGAACTCATTTAGATAGACTTTGACAGGGGATCGAGTGACAGCTTTTTGAATCTTTACAAAAATTAACTTTAATGTCAACATTCATTATGTTAAAATATATGAGCTTGTACCCTCTTTTATAAATATTTACATAACAAAATGAAGGAAAGAGTGTTTTCTCCCTCTTATATTTACCGACACATTATTTTCTATACATTAGACCCGCATCATTCTGACGCTTTGATGCACAATATCTGATAAACTGGACCCATCACTTCAACTTTGAATGAGCATTAATGCCCTAACAAAACAATTTCTTGTTACAGTGACAACTTCCAAAACAATAACAGCCTTAACATAACAATTTATTTTTTTTAAATCCAATTTCTCTTAAAACATATTAATGAATAAAGTTTAACTAAATATTAGTTGTTTCTGCTGAGAATTTGTGGAACTTAGTCACAGTGAATAAAATGTTAAGAAACTTTATTATTTACATTAATATCACTGTTATTAAAGAGGAGGGGAGGAAGACGCAAAAAAATCCACCCCCTGTCGGGAATCGAATCACGTTTCACTGCGAATTTATCCCGCAATGTTCTAACCTCTAGTAATTAAATGGAAAAAAACATGTTTGAATCCTTAGTGCCGTTATTCGTTGTCATTAGTTTTAATTTTCTTAATTTATGAGTTAGTTAAAAAAAAAAACAGTATAGCTAGAATATTTGATAGACATTGGTTTCGACAACATTTCGTCGTTAATGATTTTTTTTTACAATCATCTGATTAAGTTTCTAAACCTCAATAATAATAATGGAAATTTAAAGGGCAGCAAAAATTTATTCTCTATACATCTTATTTTGTTTTTTTAGTATTCAAATTTAACATTTTTTAAAGAAATATTAGTCTTAACAGACATTTCTTAAAATAACGAGCTCGGAAAAATAAGGAGGAATGTAATTTTCCCGCATACAATTACTTTCAGGGTCCTGATACTAGAAAAATCAGTATTAAAACTGGAGTAGGTAGTTAAAATCTAATTAGAGCTCTAGGTTGGATTTAACGGCGTCGGATTTAATTAAAGATTCCACCCAGGGTTGAGGGTAACACTGGTTGTAAGACAGGTTAAAGAGGGAAAAGGTTGGTAGCCCTACCTAACCTCCTTACCTCACTCAGTTTTAAAACTGTACTTTACACAGATCTGAGCATGCGTTCTTTTTCACTCGAGATTTTTAGAAATAATAGATTGCAAGTTTAAAGGAAAAATAAAAGGGAAACATTTTTTAAGTTTTCACCTTTAAAATATTTAAATTTACCTAATGACTATTTTTCTTTTCTTTTCAAAAAGAAAAGCAAGAGTAGCGGGGAAAATGTAATTAGGTGAAATACAAGGATAGAACTGCTTTATTTCCTTTCAGTGATATATGATGAACTGCAACCAACTCTTGCTGTTATTAATGACTTGTCTGCAGGACTTACAATTACAAAGCTTCATAGAAGTAAACTTTAAGTACTTAATGTATAATCTCTTTATAGTCGGCTCACAATACCTGAATACAATAACTTCTGATTTAAATTATGACTTGTATTTAGCTAAACTCTACTCTCTGTTGTAAGGATGCTTTTGTACTGGGGTTGTGTAAAAATATATTTATCTCCAGTAGGGAGAAAAAATTATGATTTTAGATTAGATCAGAGGGACTTATGTAAGTCTTTTCTTCCCTGAACTCAAAAAGTAAGGAGAAAAAGTAAAAGTAGGGCGAAAAAGTAAAGTAGAGAGAAAAAGAAGGATTGCCAACTTAATTATTTCATAAATATGTAGTAGAGAATGAATGGCTAATGTAGTGAGGTTGTAGAAATCAGGTTGGCGATACTGCTTTTTCGACCTTGTTTATCATTGTTTTTAAACCTGCATCTAAATAACCTTCTATTTGAGTTTAACTGCAATTCTTATTTGTTTTTAATATTGAATCTCTTATATATCTGCTATTAAAAGTGCTAACAATTATTATTATTTATTAAAATAATAAATAAAAACTGTGCAATGGATGAAAATGTGTATTTTCTCCCTACTGGAGATAAAATATTGTATGTACCTCGGGAGTAAAGTGCTATAATTCCCCTTGCGATAATTATTAGCGTTATTCCCTCGGCTACGCCTCGGGATTTAGGCACCATGGTTCCTTTGGGTTCACCTCAAGAACCAACTTATTCGCTTAGGGAATAATGGCTTACTTTACTCCCTAGGTGCATAAATAATAAATTACTATTATGTTATTATCTTCCCAATGGCTGTTTCGTCTAAGTTACTAACTCTAAGCGCAACAGCCTATGGAGGGCTAGGCCTACCAAAGGGCTTCTACAACCTACAACTGTATTATATGTAATAGATGACACGGGGTTAGTGTATCGCTCTGTTGGCTGTATAAAACTTACAATTGACATACGCAACCAGTTAGTCACCACTTCACAAATGCCAACGTGAGGCCTCGAAATCGGGAATCGAACCCGGAATATCCTGCTTGACCGGCAAATGCGATAGCAATGAGTTTGAAGTGTATTGTAACTGTTGGATTCGATAAATATCTCAAATTGGGTTGGCTAAGGAGGGTGGCATAATGCCAAAGAAGATATTGAATGCCCATCAAGTACATGGATAATAAAGATGAAAAAGACTTTAGAGGAAAGTGACCTAAACAACTTAACGGTTTAACCAAAATAATGAAGCACAAAGATCCAGGAAAATGGGGAAACAATCACAACAAGAAAGGCGTACGTTTATAAAATACATTATCTCACTCCATTCTGCTCATGCTATGAATCAGTATCTCTAGTGTTAATATGTTGAATTATCATGTAGGCCAAGCAATTAAATTTAAGAACTAAATGGTTTCGTTTCCAAAACCTTCCTAATATCTAATTACGACAATGTTATGTTATATTCATTACATTATTGTTATATTATCATTACACATGTTATATATCATACATTATATTATGAGTTTAGTAAACTTCCCTGTGAATTGCAGTTTGAGGCTATTATATTACATGCAAAAGTTAGAGAGAGTGACGGGATCTCTATAGGTAGGGAAGTGTGGAACCATAGCATGCATTATAACAACCATGTACGTAAATATTTAATTACCCGCTTCTCCCTATAGGGATTCGAGGCATATATATCCAGTATATATTTAATAATTCAGGTTAAACTCAATATTTTTCGGATAAATCAAAGCCTCTAACATGCGACACATTTTGGCGCAAACCACTTAAAAAAAAAAAAAAAAATTTCGTTTGAATAAAAAGATATTGTAGGTATTTTCCTAATTATAAATTATTAGTAAAGTGAATCAATTTATTGTCCAGAAGATAGCGTGCAAAAAAGTGTATATCTAACATCAAGCTACACTTTTTTTTGTATCAGTTAATCTTTTTGTGTCTTTTAAGAATATGTGGTCGGCTATGTTCGTCTGCCGTTAGCTAATAACTAGTGGTCACCTATCATGTGACCAATCACTTGATAGGTGACCATTTTGATTTGGAGTAATATTTGAACCTGTCAAGGTTATGAGACAAACTAACATTCATTCGATTTTTGGTTTAATAACTAATTTTGTACTCAGGATCATGATAATCATATTGTACACCAAAATGGGTGGGACATGGCCGCTTTCCCCCGTTTTTTTTTTCAAATGTCTGTTCCCAAGCTATTTCTTTTGATGAACTTAGCCTACCACATATTCTTAAAAGGCACAAAAAAATTAACTTATACATAAAATTCGAGCTTGATGGTAGTCGGATACTATTTTGCATGCTCTCTCCTGCTCCTGGAAGGTGATACGACAACAGTGACAGATATCACGTCTTCGGTATCACGTCTTTTCACAGTATGACAATTTTATACGTGCGTCCTCGGCAAGACGTATAACATTAATTGCACATTTAATTTTCATTATTTTTTTGCTTCCGAGCTTACCGACGGTAACGGAAGCTATGTGACCGTTCTGAAGCACGAATAATTTTTAGGTCTCCGATTTCAAAAATTTCATGACAGAAATCCGTTTCAGACATCAAGGGACATGTTTGGTTCCGCGTCTGTCTGTCGGTCTGTCGCTCAATTTTTGCGAACCAACATATCTTAAAAACTACTCGTCTTATTTTAGTGAAATTTGGAAAGTAAGTTATAATTAGCCTATTGTTGGTCCCATATAAGTTTCAACCTTCTCCGCCCATCGCCCATTTGTTTCTCTTCCACATGCGCACAAAAATACATTTATTTACACCTGTATCTTCAAAAATAATCATATGATTTTTTATAAAATTTGGATGGTTTATCGAAAGTTAACCGCAGATAGCTCCAGATTAATATCAACTGTCTGCAATCTTTAACTATTACATAATTGATACTTTAATTAATCTAAAAAATCATAAAAATTTTGGACAGATTTAAAATACGGGGGAAAAATGAAATAAATTGGATAATAATATGAAATATGACACGAGGAAGCTATGTGCCACCCATTGGCAGAGTATTTTTTTAATTATATATATATATATATATATATATATATATATATATATATATATATATATATATATATATATATTTATTTATTTATTTTTTTTTTTTTTACAAGTAAGAAGTGTTAATAGGAAACTTTTTTTTCTAGGAGAAAGAAATGAAAGCGTTTTTACTTTGGAGCTGAATTTAAGGATCCTGACCGACTTTAACAACTTGTAAGTAAAACTTAAATTGAATTCCGTAAAGTAATTATGCCGATAAGATAAGGAGATATAAAGAATCAAGTCTAAAGAGAGACGTCACTAATCAATCCTGATCCTTTCACCTGTAGGGACTCTAAAACGAAAACAGTAAAGTTGATTATAAGTCGCGTAATACAAGGATTTGTTTAAGGGGGGGGGGGGGGGGGGGTATTGTAACAAGGGGATTTCCCATCTGTCTACTACAATTCCGTTATCTGTAGTTTAGTCTTCAAAGTTCAAGACAGGCAAGATAGATTAGAATTGAAACTAAATATAGATTATAAAAGGGGGGATCGCGACCCTTATCAACTAGTTAGCTTTGTGATTTGAATTTATAGATGGTATTGACATTTTATATAAATACTTGACTAGAAATATAAATGAAAACAAATGATAACTTTCTGTAACAAACTCAATGTAATAGCTTTGGGTCAAATTCATAACAAAATGTTCATAGATCGAAGTTAGAGAATTAGATTTGAAACTTTGTATTTAGTTCGGCTACATTTATTAAAGCGAGCGTAAGCGAGCGTAAGCGAGTTTCTTACATTTAACAAACTATGCATCCTTTCTGTCTGTCATTAACGTTTACGTGTCCGACGATAGCTTGAGGAAAAGTTGACTGATTTACTTGAAATTTGGTATACATGTTCATGTTCATTTTACTAATTGCTCAGGCTAAGTTTGTTGGACAGCGTTATCTGTCCAAGAGTTCGCACGCAAAGCTCGCGTAAACGTGAGCTTTAAATGTAAAATTGGAATTTCAGAACGGGAAAAGATTCTATCATCACCTATTCGATGAGACGAACATTTTTTTATTATTCAAACCAACAGTGACACCGCTATGATTTAATAAAGATCGTTAAAACTATTAAAGCGGACCTAATAAAACCAACAGTGACACCGCTATGATTTAATAAAGATCGTTAAAACTATTAAAGCGGACCTAATAAAACCAACAGTGACACCGCTATGATTTAATAAAGATCGTTAAAACTATTAAAGCGGACCTAATACAATCAACAGTGACACCGCTATGATTTAATAAAGATCGTTAAAACTATTAAAGCGGACCTAATACAATCAACAGTGACACCGCTATGATTTAATAAAGATCGTTAAAACTATTAAAGCGGACCTAATAAAACCAACAGTGACACCGCTATGATTTAATAAAGATAGTTAAAACTATTAAAGCGGACCTAATAAAACCAACAGTGACACCGCTATGATTTAATAAAGATCGTTAAAACTATTAAAGCGGACCTAATAAAACCAACAGTGACACCGCTATGATTTAATAAAGATCGTTAAAACTATTAAAGCGGACCTAATAAAACCAACAGTGACACCGCTATGATTTAATAAAGATCGTTAAAACTATTAAAGCGGCCCTAAACGTTTAAAGTAGAGAAAACAACATTTTTACCGATATCTTACGTTCTAACGTAACGATTTTAATAAAACTTCATATACATCTTGTACAGCACAATTGAAACAGACATGTAAAATTTCAACTTGATGCATGGAGAAGTTTTTGTGTAGCGAAGTGATACATTTTACGAGTTGAAATGGAATGGCCGGGACGTGTAGGTGAGTTAAGGATTTGCAGAAAAACTCTTCTCCCCCACTACACGGCTCTCTATTACAAACATATTCTTTAAATATCAACTCATCATTATGAACCATCTAATATTTATTGCATTACACTCGCTTCAATGATAGAGCCACGCTAATTAATATTTTCCGTATAAAGAATGTTTCTCTAGAATTAAGAAATATTTCCATTTAGATGCTTTTTAAAATGTTAATAGATATTAAAATTCCGTGTTATTAAAAAAAATGGAGGCTTTATTCATTGAAACGGAGATATATAGCCCGTTTTATATTAATTATCCCTACGTTAGGTCGTTTTTTTTTTGCTGTTGATTTTGATTCCCATACCTTCAGCTCAAGTAAAGGATATTTGTCCCATTCATATTTCGCGTCTACCTCAGGTCTCAGAGGGATGTTATTCTCTCGGTTGGAGAGGGAGGGGTTATGTTGGTTTGGACGAGTCCCCTTTGAGGATTAGGGACAGATAGAAGGGGGGGGGGGTTTCCTGTGAAGAGATTTTTCATTCCACTCTCAGCTGCTAATAACTCTGAGTGACTCCTAAAAGAAGTTAAAGAGATCCTTTTTACCTGATAACCAACTCTAAAACATTTCCTCCCCACCTCCTAATTTTCCTTCTATCTTTTCACTATACAGGTCCCCCCCCCCTTCCTCATTCCATAATCCTTTATTTGTCCTTTTTTTTTTTTTTTTTTTTTATAAATTCATAATTGTACGGTCTAAATAAGCCCTTTTATATGCTTGGTGTTGATATTGGAGTAATTTTTTCAACCAGAATTGACAGAAGATCCTTATTTATATACGTATACACTTGTTATTCGTTAGATAAAGGTACTTTTGGAGGTGCTTATTTAAAATAAGGTCCGTACATAAACCTAAGGGTATTAGCACATTTATTTTAGAGAACCATCCGCTATTCAGAAGTGCCCCTTAAGAGTATTAATTGTCATGTTGGGCAACCCTGCATAAAAACGGTGTCAGGATAGAATCACACGAAGAAGAAATTACACGTGTAAAAATTACATGTATAAAAATTACACGCGTAAAAAATACACACAGAATGAAATACATGATAAAGCGAGCGGATAAATGTTAAACTATGATGTTCTTTATCTTCCGTCTTTATCTTCCAGCGAGAAATTCAGCCAGCCCAGGCCCTTGCTGAAGTCCAGTGTTTCACACATACTCACAGACCAAGGAGCTTCTTTTTCTTGCTTTCTCCCTCTCTGACGCAGAAATTATGTGCTAAAGTGGAATTTGACCTTATAATTAGCACATCAATGAACCATCTTGGAAATGAGTGAGCAACCAGGAATAAAACCTTACTAGATTTTTGACCAGGCCCATATTTGCCACCACCTGAGGTGGAGACAAATATGTGAGCCAATTGTCGTCATCTCATATATCTTAAAGAATAAAAGTGCCAATAAAGAACCCTCTCGTGGGCACGTTGACTTTTATTATATAAGTGTACTTATATCCTGTATATATATATATATATATAATAATAATAATAATAATAATAATAATAATAATTAGTAGTGATTAATAATTAGTAATTAGAAATATTAAATTATTTAATACGTTTTAAATAAAAATTGAAATGTGTAAATTTTTCTCAGTGTAATTTTCTCATGTGTAGTAAAGTCACTGTGTTAATTTGTCCATGCGTAATTTTAGCAGTGTAATTTTATTGCATGTGATTTTTTCCTGTGTAATTTTATCATGTAACCGCATAAAACACAGTTAGTGTGGTTCATTTCTAAAAAAGATTTTTATTTTTTTTTTATTTTAAAAAGCCAAAGAAATATCATTATATTTTGACTTTTCTATCCTGTTGTAGACATAAGAGCTATTAAGAATTTGAGAGGAAAATTATGTTGAAGATGAGTTGTTGAGTAATATATAACGGTTAGAGTCGGAGGGAATCTCAAGGGATGTAACAATTCTCATCACAGCCCAAGATTTTCCATATTTTTCCTTTATAATAAATTTACATTTCTCTAAATAACCTGTAAGAAAGTTGCCGCCATGCTTTATTTCCCGGTTAATATTTCGTAGCCAGCGCTGTTGGGTCGAAACCACTTAAAACAGAATAAAATCCCTTTGGGAGCGATACGTCAAAACGAGCGAAACGAAATGCTACGTCTTCGGATAAAATTAGCGCCTTCTGAAAACCTCGAGAACTGGATAAATAAATATATTGTATTATATTTTATCTTTATACTAATATACTTCATCTCTTGAAGTAAAGTTTAAAATAAATACAACCTTTACTAATATTTATACATTTATTTATTTTTTTACTTTCTTATATACTAGGTTTTCCCGGGAAAACGATTTAATTTGAATATGTATTATTTTTTTAAAAAATGGTTTAATTTTTTGGACGAAGTTCCTTATGCGACATTCTGGAGCCCGGGAGTGAATCCAAAAAAAACGACCAAAATCACCGTCACAAAACCAAGCGTCTTGAGATCTACCAATGACGATAACTTAAGTAAAAGATGAACGAGTGAGTTGAAATTTGGTGCACATGTTCATTATATCAATGCCCAGGCTGAGTTAGTTGGACAACGTTATCCGCCCGCAAGCGTTGACGCGCCACGCTCGCGTAAAAATAAGCTTCAAATTGGAAATTCAGGACGGGAAAAAATTCTAACTTCATCTATTTAATGAGACAACCAACTTTTATAAATACATTTTTTTAGTACAATGAACACCGATATTGCTATGAAGTGATAAAGATCGCTAAATTTATTAAAGCGGACCTAAACGTTTATAACCGATATCTTACGTTCTAACGTAACGATTTTAATAAAACTTCTTACACATAGTCTAAAGTACAATTGAAACAGTCTCGTAAAATTTCAACCTGATATAAGCAAACGTTTTTGAGTTGAGAAGAGGTATATTTTTAATATTTTAAATTAGTAGGCCGGGTAGGTAGAAAACAGTTCATTTCCCTCAGGCTATACGGCTATATACTACAAACATACTCTTTAACTGTGCGCACTATATACTACAAACATACTCTTTAACGCAAACGCATCAACACACGCTATAAACTTTTACATAGACTCCTCAACAAAACATCCAAACTCAACACACATAACAAAATACTCATATACAACACAATTCTCAAACCTGCATGGACATATGGCATAGAACTATGGGGCTGCACCAAACGCTCCAACTCCTACCGCATCCAATCCTTACAGTCAAAGCACATCAGAACTATAGTAAATACTAACGTTGTTATAAATATAGTTTATTCGATAATCTAATATTAAATAGGTAATAATTACGTCTTACTAACAATTAAGTTATAAAGAATGATAAGTCACAGGTATTGTAAAACAAAAGTATAGCTATAAAAAAAAGTATACTTTTAGATGTGAAAAGTAAACTTTTAGTAGAAATTAAATTAAAGTATTTACTAAGCAAGGGGTATTGTTTTTATTTAATTGTTTTTATATTATGCATAATCCTTCAGAAATACTTAATAACACTTACCTAATAATATAACTGTTACCTCTTGCCAGGCCCCCCCCCCCGCGCCGCGGGGCCTGCGGGGCCCTTATTGCCGCCACTGAAATAATGTTCAAAGTTTATTATATACATATAATATATAATTATATATATATATATATATATATATATATATATATATATATATATATATATATATATATATATATATATATATATATATACACACATGAAATTTTACTAAGAGTTGGATCATTAAAGACAATTTAAAAAAAAATATATATATATAAAGAAAAACATCAAGAAAACATTTAACGTTCTGTAACAACACGTAGCTGTAACAAATTGTGCAATTTACTTTTTTTGAACTACTAAAAAGAGTAGTAGACACACACAAATATATATATATATATATATATATATATATATATATATATATATATATATATATATATATATATATATATATATATATATATATATATAAAAGAATAGATAAGAAACTAATGGAGGGAGTTAAAATAAATGTGGATGAGGTAGTTTGCTCTCTTTTATCAGTCTGTTAGTTTCATTTCAGCAAAGATAAACCCTAAATACATCTCCATTTTCTATTTGAAAAGCACAAGATAATGACAATCCTCTTCTCCCTTTGCCGAATTTAAGGGCAAACATTTCCTTTCTTGAAGACTTTACAGATATATCCTCTCCTTGGAAAAATATGTTAGTCTGAAATATGAACTGTATTGCATTAGGTGTCTCACTTATATTAATTTGTTCCCTCTGCCAAACTGTAAATGTGTATTTCTTCTTCCAAAGTATAACTTAAGTTTAAAAAAATCGGATACGGGGTACCTCGGAACTTTTCCTCACTAATTTTTCAAAAAAGAATTCTACATTATTTTTATTTATTTTATTTCATTCACTTAATTATTTGAATTTTGGCGGTATTTTGACAGATGTAGACAAACTTAAGTATTGCACTAATTAATAATTATGTTCGATTATAACTTTTAAACTAATAAATGGAATATCATTGTTTTTTTATATTTGCTTCTTATTTTTTACCGGTCCAACGATATGCTATATGTCAAAATAGTACGTTACGCGTCGAGTGCGGAAAGTAGCATTTTGCATGCGAGTGTGGAGTTTGCACCCGAGCGACAGCGAGGGTAGTAAAACCACACGAGCAATGCAAAATGCCGTTTTCGCACGAGTTGCGTACCGTACTTTATCTACGATTGTTAGATTTAAATAATAAATATAGAAAAAATAACCTTGCTGTATGTAAGTTCGTATCTCTCTCTTGATAAAGATGACATTAATTCTTGAGCTGTATTTTTTGTCGAAATAATTATTTCTGCAGGAGTATTATTCTCCACATTTTCGTCAATGTCACTTGATTCACTCATTGTTTTTCACTAAAAACTCGATATAAACAGTTACTTTAATAAAAGAACAGCAAATTAGTTTTGTTAAATGTAAACAAACTCGTTAATCGTGCGTAAAGCTAAAGAATTCCTCTTCTTTACCGCACTAGTGTGGTAAAGAAGAGGAATTATTCAGAACTATGAGACGCGCATGCGCAATGAATACAAGTACGTAAATAATAACTTTCTACGCATCTAAACAGAGATATAATGCTTATATTTCGTATTAATCGTAGATAAAAGTATTTATACTTTTGGTATTATTAAATGTCATAGTTTCAAAAATTGATGTCATAACTTCAAAATGGTGGCCTATATCAAAATGAAATTTGTTTGCCATAAAAAAAGGTACATTCGCGAAAAAGAAAACAACTCAAATTTCAACTCGATCGGACGGACCACTTTTAGATTTTTTACATTTTTTTTCAAGATGACCGGAAAATGTTTATTTTCCGGGCAGCACAACTACGTGTAAGGACTGATTTTTGTACCAAGTTTAAACTTTCTAGCTTAAAAACTGTGGGAGTTATGCGTGACACAGGCAGACAGACTGACATCAAGCTAAAACCACTCAAATCGTCTAAAAAACACCCAAAACGGATAATTCCGATGAAACCCCGTTTTCGGATTTTCTGGGTGAAACAATACTTTTTCTATATACCTTCGGAGAAGGTGAGGAAAAGTAAAAATAAAAAATAATAAATAATTGTTTTTCTTAATAATAATAATTATATACAGTCTGTGTCTGTATCAGGATAGAAAACAGAAGAGAAAAAATTGTTTACTTGTGGGTATACTTTGCTGTTCTTAAACCACTAAAATTATATTACGTATTTTTATTTTTTGTACATAGGGAGCTCAATTTTTTTTATATTTAATAAAATTACCAGGAATAAACTATACCGTAAATTTTGGCGGTATCGAATTATATTATTATTATAATTATTTTTATTAATAAGGATGTGGTCTGGAATTGCCAAAAATATAAAAACGTATTTATATCAAAAAAAGTTAACATGTTGTCAAAAATATACAGAAAAAGTCGACTGATGATGATGTAACTTAAGTTTTAGATGGAGAGAGCCCGTCAATTGTCCTGAAGCCTGTAGTTGCGTTGTATGCCAGAGAGGTTCAAATCCGGGTGATCGAATGCTTTCATCAGCTGAACTTCATAAGCTACGACTTTATAAATAGCTTTTAAGCGAAGTTAAGGCTGAATTTTTAGCGTCGTGTTTGGTCGGTTCCAATTAAAGAATAAGGCATTCGAACGGGTAAAAGCTAATTCCGATCTTCTTGTGACAGCGCTTTGGGAAAAAATTAATCCGACGGAGTTGGGGAGCTTAAAGCACAGCATTAAAGGAGCAGGCCAAAATTGGCGTATTAGAAAAAAGAAGAAAGTTTTTATACAAGTCTTTAATAATTATAATAATAATATTAGTAAAAAATAAAATTGCTTTTATACATAATATATTGATAGATATACATATATGTACATATATTAAAAGTACGACGATGAACAAAAAAATCGATTTTTATGAATTGGCAAGTCTTAAATGTGTGTATTTTTTCTGTAATAAATATACAGTGTGGCAACATAACTTTCTTTTCTAAATTACGCGCCAATCAGGCTGTAAATGTTGCTGTGAAGGGGTCTTTTGAGAGGCAGGGTTCTAAATTTTCTTTTATAAGTGTCCCCATCATTATAACAGTGTGGAGCGTGCGTTTGCCGTTGAGCCCTACTTCTCTAACAGATGTTCTGTGATGTCTCAACGCGTCTTCCGAAATCATTTCAATGTAGCCCCGTTAGGCCCTGCCTAACGAGACGGAAATCAATTGCAACATGGGTACTACGATCAGGCATACCGCGAGTGCGACAAGACGAAGAACCGGAATCCCTCAGCCCGTCAGACCACCTGAGAACATCGAGGCATCGAGGCAGTGAGAGCTTGCGATCCCCACGGCGTTCTGCGCGCAAACATGATTCTGACCATGGTCTTTCCGATCATTCAGTGAGGTGAATTCTTCACATTCATTTCCATCCTTACAAGTTGGAGATTGTGCCAGGAACTCCCCAAACGTGACTTCAATTCTCGGAGGAACGCGGGGTGATTTGGAGTGGTCAGCCCACTCCCCCGATTCGGCCCTTTGTGAATTTTTCTTGTGGGGTTTCTTGAAATCCCGCGTTAATGTCAACCACCCAAGGCCAAGGACCTTACAATATCCGAGTAGAAATTGCCAACATACGTCATGACGAACGCCAGAAATCGGCTTACTCAGGGTGTGGCCATTGGGGGGCGTCATCTACCTGATTTTTATTTTCAAAACTGTTTTACACAGTTTAAAAACTTTAAATATGTGTCTACATTATAAGAAAAAAGAAAAAAATATCCTATTCGTAAAATGGGTTTCATTGCGTTTTGAAAAAAGGAAGTTATGTTGCCGCGCACCCTGGTATTACTTAATAATAATTTATCATATTTATATATTCACATATAAGGTATTAAATAAAATCCAAATACCATTTACTGACTCACTCTTTGACACACCACGATATCTCTAAAACCACTGGACCAGTGACCATGAAATTATGAAGGTAGGTTCCTCTTACCCCCTAGGTGCTCGCTAAGAAATATTTTTAAGATCCCTCATCTTGAATCAAGATGAGATCAAGATGCCATTTATATACAAAATCCGATAAACGATATCTCCCAAACAAATTATTCTAGAACCTTGAAATTTGGAAGTTAGCTTCCTTTTATGAGATTAACAACTTTTGTTAAAGGGATTTACAATCGGCCTTTTTGATTCAAGATATTCGTAATTGAAACCATTCCCCCCTCACTATAATTATCACCACTTCTTTGAAACCCTAATATAAAATCATTTTATTTTGTATACATTTCTAAAATAATATTAATTTTTGACGAGATGGGATTTTACAGATATTTGATTCATAAGAGGATTGTGCTTAGACTGATTTTCTTAAGTGCGAAAGGTAAAAATTAAGCTTCTCCTTAAGATGTAAGCCTATATTTTAATAAAAGATAATTCCAATTTCAAGCTTAGGATTTGTTAAGAAACCGGGGGGGGGGGGGGGGGGGTATAAAGAAAAATACCTTTGCTTTTCTGAAAGATTAAAACTGTTCCCCCAGTAGTCTGAGAATTACTAATTAGGGGTTATTGCAAATTGTTTTATCCAAGAGAAGAGAGAAATCACTGTGCCATCTAGATATTCTCTCTATACAATATACGAGTATATATAATATATATATATATATATATATATATATATATATATATATATATATATATATATATATATATATATATATATGTGTGTGTGTGTTTGATCAAATTATTATTTTGTTTTAATTAAATTAAAAAAAATAACAGATGTTAATGAAAAACTCCTTACTCCCCTAGTGCATTTAGGAAAATAGATTCCCCCCTGGGGTGTTTCTTTTCCTTTCGACTTTTCCCTTCGAGGTTAGGGGTTTTTTTATTAAGAAAAAAGGACTGTTATCTCTCACTCTCTCTCACTCTTGAATCTGTTTGTAATACAAAAGAAGGGGGATGAGGAAGTGAGGAAGTGTTGTTTGTGTGTAAAACAAGGAGGGAGGGAAAAAGCACAGCGAGGTAGAAGAGTGCTGTGTGAATGTGACACGATGCAATTCTTATTTACCGATGTGGAACTAACAGAGAACCTGAGTGAGGCAAGCTAACATTGAGCCCCACACAGTGAGGATACTAGAGTCTAACCCCACTCTTCCTCGCCTCACCAACCCTCACTTCCCCACCATCTTCCAAACCTTCAAATGTCCTTACATTGTTCTAATTGGAGACCAACTCCACTCTTTCTCCTTCACGCTTTTACTCTTCCTTTACATTCCTCCTACTTCGTTTCTTTAAACAAAGACTTCATCTTTATTATTATTTTTTTCTCATTTTAAATAATAAAAAAAAGGAACAAGTTTGTTGAACTTTTGTCGGTTCATATTGAAGTTGTTCATAATTAATAACCTCTTGGTGTGTTTCTTCTTTATTATACGGCATGGTTCTCCTTACGCATCTTATATTTTTCTTGGCTTGTTTTTCTTCCTATTTTTCTTTTTTTTGTAATATGTTTTTGTTTCTCTTGTTGTTATTATTAATTTGTCCGTTAGTATGTCAACGTTTGGTAATATTTTCTTCACCCTTCTTTGAAATTTGTTTTTGTTAAAAGTTATCTTGTCGTTCTTGATTTTTTTATGTTGAGAATTTCTTTTTACGTTATAACAAATTATGAAATTACAATTTGAAATGTAATTCCTCGTAAATATGAATTATTTTTATATGAAATTACGAATAAAAAATTATTATTTTATTAATCAATATAATTTTTTATTATATATATATTAATTAATTAATACACCCTTGTAGATCAATGGAAGAGAAGTATGATGATGATTTCACAAATGAAATAACGATTTTATTTATTTTCTACACCTATGAGCCATCATACTTCTCTTCTATTGAAATTACGAAGCATTTTGAAACGAACACGGATGCCTCAAAATTACGGCGTATCTTGTATCTGCC
The DNA here is from genome assembly GCA_951217055.1 of Gerris lacustris. NCBI lineage: Eukaryota > Metazoa > Arthropoda > Insecta > Hemiptera > Gerridae > Gerris > Gerris lacustris. The sequence goes on along the minus strand of OX578283.1, from coordinate 53,101,639 downwards.
CGACTATATGTTGTACAAATGTATACATGCTTTACAAACCGCTCTTCTATTCTTGACCCCCTCCATATTTTTTAAAACAGAAATTAAAAAACATTGAACAATTTTGCGAACCAAAATATCTTAAAAACTACACGAAAGTCCGATTTTAATGAAATTATAATGCTAAGTCATAATTAGCCGATTGTTGGTGTTGGTCCCATATAATTTTCTACCTTCTGCGCTCATTTGTTTCTCTTCCACATGCGCACAAACATACAACATTTATTTACACCTATATCTTCAAAATCACTTATCTGATTTTTATGAAATTTAAATGGTTCGTCGAAAGTAGCCTGCAGATGGCCCCAGATTAATTTCAACTGTCTGCGCTCCTTAAATTTTGCTTAAATTGATACTTTAATTAATATAAAAAATCAAAACAATTTTGACAGTTTCTAAAAACCGGGGGAAAATTAAAAAAAAATTGACAATAACAGGTTTTAATAGTAAAAAATCACTAAAGTCTACAAAATAGAACGCTAGGAAGATTATGCCACACTAGTTGGAAGAGAATTTTTTTATTTACAGCTATATCTTTAAAAGTACTCGTCCGATTTTGATGAATTGTGGATTGCTTGCCGAAAGTAGCCCACTATAGTTGTCCCATATTAATTTAGCAACATTTGAATATAAATAAATGTGGCCATAGGGAAACGAAACAGGTCCAAACAACCATACTTTTAATTCCCAGTGGGATCACATAATTTTATAGTCATGTGACAATTCGTGCAATAACTGGGAGCAATACTGTGTGCCACACCAATTGACAGACTATATTAACTAAGTTTTATTCTTTACGAATAAATAGTAAATGTCATAAAATCTTTGTTGTAACAAACTAACAGTATTTGGATAATATCTACAACTTGATATTTCTTTAGAAGTTGCATTACGTCATATTATTTGCACATATATTTCCGTAGCTTTTATTTTGGCATTTTTGTTGTTGTTGTTTGTCTTGAAAAACTCACAGCACTCTTTACACTTAAAAAGCTTGTGTACGCACACATACACAGATTCAAGAGGGAGAGAGGGATAAAAGAAAAAGGAATAAAAGAGCTTTTTACGTAACAGGAAAACCTAACCTCTTGAGAAGAGACGAAGGGAAAGGGACACGGGGGAGGGAAAATCTATTTTTTCTTGAATACATTTAGGGAATTGGAAATTAGATGTTCCCTGATTACTTATTTTCTTTTTTAATTTAATTAAATACCACGAAAATCGGGTGTTGACTAATGGTTTTAAGAGAATGCGTGTGGTGTCGTGGGACACCCGGTAGGAACGAAGTTCCTTACGCTTTTCATTAAATTTAAATTATAATATTATACTGCTAAGTATACGTTGCTAACTACTTGAGCATGAGTCAAAAAAGAGACAAAATTAAAAGTAATTAACTGTTTTTTATTTAGCGAAGTTAAGGCAAAATGAAAAGAATTGCATTTTGCTTCCGAGCTTACCGAAGGTAACGGAAGCATTGTGTTCACTTTTGTGAACGAAAAACTTTTATGTCTCCTATTTCAAAAATTCCAAGACAGAAATCCGTTTCAGACATCAGGGAACATTTTTGGTCTCGTGTCTGTCTGTCGGTCTGTGTGTCCGCGAATTATGAAACGTGTGACGATAACTTGAGTAAATGTCGACCGATTTTGATGAAATTTGGTAGACATGTTTATTTTACCAATGCCCAGGTCGAGTTCGTTGGACAACGTTATCCGTTCAAGCGTTCACGAGCAACGCTCGCGTAAACGTGAACTTCAAATTTAAAATTGGTATTTTAGGTCGGGAAAAAATTCTAACTTCATCTATTCAATGAGACAAACATTTTTTTCAAATACAATTTTTTAGTAAAACCAACAGCGAGATCACTATGAAGTGTTAAAGATCTCTAAAACTATTAATAGTTTTTACACTATTAACAATATACCAATAATGTTAATGTTATTATAACAATAAAGTATATGATAGGATGCGAGGAAGCTATGTGCCACACTACTAATTGGCAGTCTATTTTGTTTTTAAATGTCATTGTTAAAATTAAAGTTATAAAAATTTGTAAATTTAGTTATTAATACCTAAATAAATCGATAAATCGAAATCTTAGGTTTTATTTGTGTTGTTTTTCTCCCTTCTAGAGGAAAAATCTTGTAAGATCCACGGGAGCAAAAAGTCATAGTACCCTCGAGATAACGCACCCTCGGCAACGCCTCGGGATTTAGACCGTTGGTTCCCTCAACTAAGCTTCAGGAACCAACAAAAACGCTCGGTTTAAAACGGGTTTAATGACGTTGTTTCCTCCCTTGGTGCGTAAATAACTATTGTAAGCATTATCTAACAACCACTTATAATTTCTAACAACCTCTAGTTCCATCGTACACTTTTATCCTTTTTGATCGCCAAAAGAAAATAACTTATTCCCTTACTCAATGTAGGGGTATCTGAAACGCGTATTTGTTGCAAACTCTAACTTTATATTGATTTACATCGCTTCTCTTGCTTTCCATTTTTACCAGGAAGAAAATAAAAGAGCTTTTAATCATTATGAGTTGGGAACATAGTGATTAATATTAACCTTGTAGAATTTACACAGAGGTATTTTAACCCGTTTTTTACTCATGTAATTGTACTGAAGGGGGCTACTTAACTTCCAACTTCAAACCCCTTTCCCTCGCTGAATAATTAAAAAGCAGCTCTTCTATTTCAACTCTAAAATGAACACTTTAATTACGACTGTTAAATTAAATATTCAATAGGGAAACTTAAATTTAATACGTCACTCCACTTTAGTTTTATTTTATATTTATATTCGTTATTATACCCTATTGTTTTTGCTACATCATGGACCTACCTACATAATATAGTATATGTCAGTACCAATAACGCTTTGTTATCTCTAATGTACCTTTTTAATCTGCAAAGATAATTAAGTTTTTTTTTTTTTATAAAAAGCCTTTTTATATTTCGTGTAATAATTGCATCTCCGAACAAAACATTACAAATAATACTAACACATAAAAACTAGATATGACGGCTAGATATGAACAGAATATGGAACACTGCTTCAGGTATGCGACAATCAAAAATGATGATCCGGGAACCATCTCAGCATCTTACCAGATCGCTGCTCTCGCTCAAAAAGCAATCCTGTCACCTTTTGACAGGATTTCTTACTGGACACTGCATGCTAAATCGACATCTACATCTGCTTGGCCTAGCAGAAAGCCCAGTGTGCAGGCTGTGCGAGGAAGAGGACGAAACACCTTCTCATCTTATTAGCAGCTGTCCTGCATTAACACGCTTGAGGTGGAGAATCTTTGGCTCAGCCATCCTGCCAATTGAAGAACTAAGGTTACTTCCCCTAAACAAGGTGCTCACTTTCTGTGGGTCTGTTAGCTTGCTTAGAGGATAGGGTACTATAGGATGGACTATTAAACCGGGTTTGCACCTTGGATCCACTCATGAGGTCTTATTGCTTCGGACTTTTTTTTTTTATAAAAAAAGTCCCCCGGAAAAAAAAAAAAAAAAAAAAAAAACACATAAAAACAGAGTTTCTATTATAAATCCTTTATAATTATGCATTTTTGTTGTGTGAGTTCTCGGCGAGTTAATAAATTAATTTGATTAAATTATTTAATACAATGTTTTTGTGTTGGTATTAATTAATCTTAATTTTAATTAACGGTAAATTAATTTAATAATTTGATGGAATATTTTTATATTGGTACAGAGTCTCTGTACGAAGATTTAGCTCGATTGAATGTCTAAAAGAAGGCTAATTAGCTCTCCAAAGATTTATACGACAGGCATAAACAAAAAAACGAACGCTCAAAATTGAATAGTCCCTAGGCCACCATAAGAAGTGAGTCCGCTGATTGATAAAGTTTTCTTACCTTATGGAATCGCTTATTTATGCCGTGTCCACCGATGAATTGGGTATATGGCGACTGGGCGCTGGGCCATTTCTTTTTTTTTTGACATGCCAAACATGCCGTTCTGCGGGAACATTGAAAAGAGATAGATAGAGTTTTGATTTTCACAGGATCGTTTAATTAAATTAATTAAAAACTGTGGTACTGGTGGCCACCGATAAGAGTGGGCCGTTTGGGGTGTCCACCTCTCCAAACATGTCGCTTTGTGGGGACGTTGAAAAGTGAACGGCCCACTCGTATCGGTGGCCACCTGTACCACTGTTTTGTAATAATTTAATTAAACGATCCTGTGAAAATCAAAACTTTATCTATCTTTTTTCAATGTTCCCGCAGAACGGCATGTTTGGCATGTCAAAAAAAAAGAAATGGCCCAGCGCCCAGTTGCCATATACCCAATTCATCGGTGGACTTTCCATTCCATACGTTCCTTTCCGAACGTAGGAAAGGAGCCAAGCATTGGTCTCGGCACATGCCCAATCTAAAGTGCGCCTGCGCATCTCAGGCTGGGCATGCGTAGAGACCAATGCTCGACTAGTTTCCTCTGTTCGGTTCAGCAGACTGGACGTGGCTTAAGGGTGCGTTCGAAATCACTAACCGGTTACCGGTTAACCGATCGGTCGACTGGCGTGGTGGTATGTTGTGGTTAGTGTCATGGCAGCTTAAAATAATCTTGTTTCCGAACGGAACCGGTTGCAGCGATCGACCAAAAAGGTTATAAACAAAGGGAGGTTATAAATTGGTTGCTGTTTGGTGTATGATAAAAGTGAAGCTATTGCGATTTCTCAAGTGTGTAAACTATTGTAGATGCACCCCGTAGGTTTAATCTGTACATAGCCATCATCCCTTTTCTTTTTCCATCTACTGAAAATTCTGATTACACATATTATTGTGATTTTCAGCCGCATCTTTCTCCTGAAACCTTGCCCTGTTCATATCGATAAAGGGGGTCTCTTTTAGTTTGTTTTCCCACCTATATTAATATCCGTAATATGTTGAAAAGTAAGATTGGTAACAAAGTAAGCAACTATTAGGACAATGAGATACTTAGTCTAATGTACTGTGGAGCAAAAGAATATCACACTTTTCATCATTCAGTCTTGATATATTCTGATAATTATAAGTCACAAAATTACCCCCCCCCCCCCAAAAAAAATCATACCAAATACATCTTCTTAGGTGTGGGTCGTGTAGGGTAATTAACTTTTTTATAAAAACAACTACATTGTTTTCAAAACTTGGCTATATTTCGACCATGACCAGGTCATCTTCATGCCTTATAAGTCGGTTAAATTTTAAAAAGTTTTTTCCACCATTTTATGGTATCGTCGTTATTTAATTCACTTTTTAACTCCCAGATCATCTCATAACTTAAACAATTAACAACTACACATAACAATAAACAATTTTAACAATAAAAACTTATTAAAAAATATAAAATCGGGACTATAGAATTAAAATCGTGGTAACTGTGGGTAACATAATGCCATACCAAATACCAAATTCAACTCAATTTCAAAATACAAAAGAGGGTAACAAAGTAAAAGTGTGCTCCTATAAATGTCCATGTTTCATAAAACCTCTTAAACATGGACACAAAGCACAAAACAACCGAACAACAAGAGACAGAAAGAACACTTTTAAAATTACAATGACTTTCGCCATAGAAGGTAATATTATGGTTAACTATACGGACTAACCGTATTCTGAATTCGGTCGATGCTGAAATGCTCGACCGCATATAATCAACCGAAGGTTTATGAATGCGGTCAGTTGACTTTAGGTTGGTCTTTCCGGACACACTGGTTACTTTTTGGTCGGCCTGGTTAGTGGTTAGTGATCCCTTACTCGCCCTAAGGGATGGATGCCACTTCACTTCAGTAGCTTTCCATTTACATCGCGATGCTGGATAAACACCAAGCGTTGGGCGTCTGGCCAGAGACGGGAATCGAACCCAGACCCCTTGCTTCCGAAGCATTAATGATAGCAACAGCAACAGTATCAGGGACACCAACAATAGAAATACTGTTGTTCAATCTCTTTTATCCATTGCTCTACTTTAGTGAATGTGTGAGCTCCCGAGCTTTTTCTAAAAATACGGAGATAATTTTATAGCCAGTGACAGGATATATTTAGAGAGAAAGTTATTTTCAAACTAATGTTCAGAATTTTAGATTTCAGATCCATTAAACTTTCCTTAAGATTTGTATAATAAAATATTAACACATTCTAATAATTTGCTTTAACTCGATATTATAAATGCATAAATTAAGAGAGATTAGTGATGACGTGCCATAACCAAAACATTAAACTCTTGTTTACTTGATAATAAATCTATTTGAACTGACTATTCATTAGTTAACAACTGGGAAAACCGAGTCTAATGGATGCAAGATGTCACCCAGGTTACATTAACTTAGGAGTTGATCTCGGGCTTAGATTCTCCTGCTATATCCAGCGGGTTCAACTAGATGATACACAAGCCTATAAACTTTACAGCCTATTCCAGGTTTTAAGTTGAACTCTCCGATAGCCTGATATCAACGTCTAGCGGAACCAACTGGGGTAGTGTTTCAGAGCAATTTGCATATTTTACTTTAGCCCTAAGGGGAACTGTTGGGGTCGTTTAATCAAGGGCCGGGGTTCTATTTTGTAACTCCCCCCCCCTTTATGCTCAAAATGCTGTCTCGCTGACGCCAACATTATCCCATCTCTATCTCATATCCATACTAAATATGCTTTTTTATAAACATAAACGAAATTTAGTTAGTTGCTTGTAAAACGATGATTTTCTATCGTTTTAACATAAAGAGAATTTATCATTAGTTAAATTGACTTCTTGATATTTCTCTAAATATATTTTATAAATTATAAAGCCTTACAAACCTCTCTGTATTTCAAAAACTATAAACATTTATATAATATGTTACGGTCAATGTGTTATACGTGTGTGTTTTATAAAATGACTGGATACTGTATAGAAATACCTGCGCCCAATGTATACACTGCCAAAATAATTGGGCATTACATACAGTGCCGCCTACGTGAATATATTGACTTTAACATATATATAAATATAAATATATAACGTAACCCAAGGGAGATAAGTCTCAAAGACATAGACCACAAAATGGATCCTTTGAACATACCCATTGGGTAGACCCACGTGGACTGCAGATTATATTGATTTACTTCAGTTGCTTTTGCAACCATCTCAAGACTGATTCCTAGTTCTGATTGATTTACAATCCCTCCAGCTCTGATGATAACAGCTTCTTCTTGAATTGCCGGTTTCGCCGTAAAACAGCTATTGCGAGAATTATTTAAAGATTATTTAAAAATATTACAAATAATGCAGAGTAGCTGTTTGCGGATGATGCGAGAGAGTTAAATATTCAGACTCTATGATTTTTCCTCTTTTTCCACAGGTGATATTGAGAAAGTTTTTTACCACCAACATGGTTGGATAGGGACTAAAACTCTTCTGCCTCAACTCAGGGGGAAAAAAAACTTTGACTCCAAGCAAAAGTTTTAGATTTTCAATAGGAGAAAAAAAAGTTTATATTTGAAGTTAAAGTTTGAGTGCCTTATGGTGTCGAAGCTTCCATCTCATACTCAAGAGATGACGTCTATTTCAACCAAATATAATCGGTCCGGGACAACTCGGAATAACTTTTGTCATTCTGCAGTATCTTTATCTCATGTACAAATATTTAATTTCTTGATGTGATAGTCACCCGTTAGAATTTTGTCCGGGTAACAGACTGATATGGTTTCATTGGAACTTACAATTTTGTTTTCATCAAAATTAAAGAAACTGTTATTGAAAATATCTTTAGGTATTATTAAAAAACTTCCCACATTATAGTAAGAAAGAGTAGGATGTACTAAATCAAGATGAGGCAGAGCGAAAGAGAAAGGCACTTCACTGTATACTATATATATATATATATATATATATATATATATATATATATATATATATATATATATATATATATATATATATATATATATATATATATATAATATATATATATATATATATATATATATATATATATATATATATATATATATATATATATATATATATATATATATATATATATATATATATATGTTTATAAAAAAAAAAAAATCGGTCCGATAAATCGACCACAACTTTCTCATACAGTTATTGATACTTTACTTAAATTCCATTATAACTCGTTTCATTGATTTATTTTTAAACGTACTTAACATTTTTCAACAGGTGGATGTTTACTTTTTGTTTTCGATTTCCAACAAAATCAGATTTATTACTACGTTTTTATTAGCTTGCTTTCTTGTTTGTTTGTTTGTTTGTTTGTCCGGTACAAATCTGGCAATCGATTTCTAACTAACTTCCCGAATAGCTAGACATTTGAAACTTTTAGCATAGCTCAGAACACGATGACAATGCATTATTTTAATAGTTTTAGCCATCTTTCAGCAGAATTTAATTTGTTTTCAGCAAATTTTGCTGTATGGAAAGTTAGTTCGGAAAAAATCTGCAAGTTATTATATTTGTTTTGCCATGTCCCATATTTACGCAATCTTCATTTTGACGGGTTTCAAATTTGTGATTTTTATAAATAAGAGTTAAACATTGAATGTCAGCAAAACAGGAAATATATCGATTATATTATTTATCGATTATATTATTTATATTATTTCAAATATATCGATGGCACGGTTTAGATTTGGTGTTGGGGAGATCCGTTGTACAAAGATTTGTCCTTTTATAGGTTTAAGATCAGCTCTCTAGATGGTTGTCATTTATGTGAAGTAAATAAATTCGGAACTATTTTTTTTTTTTCACTAACATTATATATGCCATAACAATAACAATTATATTATCAACATTACATACGATTCAACAGAAAATTTAACAACGTAGTATATAAAAAGTTCTCTTTATCTTGAAATTATTCATAAATATCTTGGAAAATAGATTTCCCCAAGAAAACTATGTTTATCGTTGTATTCGTATTTAAGTGGACTAAATTTAAGAATTATTTAATCAAAATCATCAGTGCCATTTTAGGGAATGTCACTGCCAAATTTAGCTCCAAAGTCGTTTCTTGATTTTGCCTCGGGTTATGATTTTTCTCAACGTATGCTAAATTTCATCAAAATCGGCCCAGTAGTTTTATTATAACCATATTTTTTTTTATATTCCGATATTTTTTTAAGCTCCATCAAGGGGGGGGGGGGGGTGTAAGGGGACATCACAGCATGTAAATCCATAATTTTAAATTCTCATTGTCATGTCATGCCAATATTTTCTCTGTTTGTATATTACGTATATTATGAGAAACTAAAAAGGTGGTGCGTAGAGAAGCAAATTGCACATTACCTTCATAAGAAAGTATTGTTTTTCGCGTCTGGTCGGACATATTTTTTATAACATTATTTTTGAAATCTTGTAAATTGTGTGAATTCCTTCAGTGCGTAATACTCGAAAAGATATTTCTTATATATTTACACTAAATTTTAATTCCAAAATATCTAATTTGTGCTTGTTTACATTTTGGTTTTGATTTTAGCGGGGACTTAAGGCCCATTTACACTTTGATTATAGTAGAAGTGCGAGTGTTCAGTAGAAACACTAAACCCATTTTGACACCATGTGTTTAGTGTAAGTGTTTTTTCACTAAATACTTGCAAAAATGTACTAAACACTTGCAAAAATTTACTAAACATTTGCACTCGCACTTCAAATCAAAGTGTAAATGGGCCTTTATAATATATTTTCATCAATACCTCAGAATCTAGATTTGTCCTCGAAAAACGACTTACATGGTTAAATTCGTGTTTAAAATGGACTACTTATGATTTTCTTTATTCAAAATCATCAAATTCTTTATCAAGATACCAGGTTTGCTTTGCAGTGCCAGGAATTTGATGATTTTGACGACCTGAATCAACGACGAGGGGGCCCTCGTCTAAACGGAGGAGGTTTTTTTTTCTTTTTGCGGGGGGCCCCCAATACCCTAGCTACGGCTCTGCTTAAATTATCACAGAAATTATTTATTTATAAATGAAATTAATTCATTTTTTACGATTTTGGTAGTATTCATACTACGGAAATTAAAAAATTTGATTTAAATGAAATTAATTTCTTAGTGATATCCAATCTTAAGAACGAGCTGAATATTTAAACAATATACTGTTAAATTGTTTTAGTTAAATTGTTTTAGCATTGTAGGCCTGAATAAAAAATAATTTGGTGACGTTTCTTGAAATAATTTTATTAGTCACACTAATAAAGAAATGTGTATTTAAGTGGTGATTTCCACACTAGTATAAAGTATCAGGTCAATGGCAGTAAATGACACCTTAGCTTATAAGTTGTAACGCTCTCTTTCGAAAACACCCCTTTTAACCTAATCTTAAAAACCCATTCTAAAATTGTTCACTTCAAAAAAATAAACAGAAGAGGTTCTAAATTCCATCTGGTCGTACGACTGTCTCATTATTCTGACATAAAAACTCGATAACTTAAAGACGGTGTCTGTGACATATCAAACTATGTGTTTTTGGAACGCATAAGATTCTTTAAGATCTACTTCGGTGTGAAGCTATAAATAGTCAATACAAATAGAGACATGATTGGTGTGGATTTTTTCCACTCTCCCTATTCTTGGCTCTTATTCAGTTATATGGTTCAAATACGACCCGTTTTAAAACTATTCACTACTAATTTGAGTTTATTTCATTCTTTTTTTTTTGGTTTTTGGTGCCAAATTATTCAAGAAAATGTAAAAGGAGTTACGACAAAACTTAAAATCGTATGTTAGTCTCGAAAATCGTATTATGACTCACCCACTTCATAGTTTTTATAATGTAACTCTAGTTCTTCCATAATCGGCACCTTTAATGGCTTTGTAAACATGGAAAAGCTGCTTTGATAAATAAACAAGTATTATTTTACGTGAAGAGACAGTTTCTTTGTATTTAATAATAAAATTGTACCGTTAAAAGAATTTTTGTCATCGTGTTAATTTTTTTCATCTATTATTTTTGTTCTATTTTTTGCTGCCATTATAAGGATATAATGGTAAATACCTCAATTGATTTTAATTAGAAATATTTAGGTTGATGTTAAACAATTTACATTATCTTTAAAATATTGACGATTATGCTTCTTTTTTTTTATTAAAAAAAAAAACTTTTTTATTAAAAAAAAAAGTAAGGCCTTTTTTAAACCTTGTTTAAAATGATATAAATTGTTCATTATTTGTTTAATTTAGTTGTTTAAACAAACTGTTTACTGAAAGGGCAGGGGATTTTAATGGGTAAACTTTGACCTACTCCTCGAAACGATCGAAATGCAAAAGGTTTCAAATCCGTTGACGTAGAAAAATTTAAAAGGTTTTGCCCTTTAATTTAGAGGTCTAATTGAAGTAGACCAATTTATCTTTATGCATAACACTGTAATCTCTAAATTTTCGGAATAAATGTCCTATAAGCCGTTAAATGCCCATGTTAATATGTATTTGTTTATATATATGATCATAATAATAATTAATAATTAGGTATATTGATTATAATATACATTCAGAACTGCTTCATCTACGTCTTCATATTCACAACCTCTAGATCTTTCGGGTTTCCGGTGAAATCCACGTCATGAAGGGGTTTAAATCCGGCGTCTCGCTCCCACTACTGGAAGCATCTTCAGGGTTGAGGTGCATCGTGATCTTGACTCGAAGGAAACACAAGATATAATTTGCTTCGAGTCAACACCACGAAGCACCACAACCCTGAAGATACTTCCAGTAGTGGAAGCGACACGTCGAATTTCATCCCCTTCGAGTTTATTACGAGATTAGCCGTGGAAGCCTACGCTCTAAGTTTACGCTGTAAAAAGTTAAGAGCTTTATAAACGTCCGACAAAAATTCTAAACTAATTCAGCCACTACACGATCAAGCCGCTTGATCAAAACATCACGTCAAGCTGATTGACACGACCTTCAAGCCGCCTTGGGGTGCATCAAGCATCCCATCAATCTTTTCATCAACACTCATTTGTAGCGGAGTTTTCGACTAGTGAACTGCTCCTCCTGGACTGTAATAAATCAGTATTGTGTAGATACCATGGTTTCGTATCAGGATTTGGGGTGTCGAGCAGGTGATTGACGGAATTCTTGATCAAAATTGCTCTAGACTATCAAGCGCTACGTCAAGCAGCTTGACTCGTTCAAACTTTCCATCAATCTCCGTCAAGGCTTGACTCAAGCATCAAACGGGTTCCTACTAGTAGACTGGTTCCTACTAGTAGACCATCAATCATGATTGACACCATTGCTTGACGCGATGCTTTGATTAAGCGGCTTGATCGTGTAGGGGCTGCTTTATTTTCGTTCTACTGAAACACTTTTATATAGAGATTTAATTATTTCGATTGGATCTCTACTTCATTTTTATTTCGATTGGATCTCTACTCCATGTTTATTTCGATTGGATCTCTACTCCATTTTTATTTCGATTGGATCTCTACTCCATGTTTATTTCGATTGGATCTCTACTCCATTTTTATTTCGATTGGATCTCTACTCCATGTTTATTTCGATTGGATCTCTACTCCATTTTTATTTCGATTGGATCTCTACTCCATGTTTATTTCGATTGGATCTCTACTCCATGTTTATTTCGATTGGATCTTTTATACAGAGTTGGTAGGACCTAAAAAAAAATTGTTATATATATGTATCTATATTTTATAAATATGTATTATATAATAAAATGAAATGTTATTATATGAATAATAATGAGTTTGTCGAGTAGAGAGTGGCCATCAGTTAGAATTAAAGCGAAGGGAGAATTGACGTAGGAGATGGTAGACTGGTCCGTGCTGAACCAGCTGCTGTCCTGGCCAGCTCGCTGCCAATTCATTCAGCTCACTACCCTCTGACTGGCATCAACAGTAACCATTCAAATATATCTCCTTGTTTCACGTATTTCTTTCTTTTGCTTATTTCCATTCTCTCATGTATATTAAATTTATAAAAATACATAGAGGAAAGAAAAACGGAACAAGAGTACAAACACTTGAATAGGTTATAAATATAAACAAAATGTTCTAAGTGCCTTGTTTTACAATTTTCGAATTTCCACGTTCGAAAATCAGAAACAATTAACAATGGAAAACATTTGACTATGTGATAATGTACTTTCTTGTTATTAGATACTTCGGAAAGATTTGTATAACCCCATATTACTAGTAGTTCTGTGAACAGTAGACCTCGCGACGTCCCAAAAATGAAAAATCCTTTATATACTTTATTTGTAATGACTTCAAGGATAATTCCTGCCAAATTCGGAAGTGAGTCAAATTTAGGCTATAAAATTTGACGACAAACAAATTCAATTATAATTATTTACTACTTAAAAATTTGACCAAAACTCGCATGTCTATGATTTTCCATTCTAAATGGTAGACACGGTGCAACGGTAGTCATGTTGCGCAACGAGTATACAAGTGTGGACGCTAGACCTAGACAGTAAACGGTCTCAGAAGACGTCTATAGACACGTTGCGCAACGTGTCTACTGGTGTGGACTAGGCTTTTTAGTCACATATCTTGTTTCTGAGATATTAATTATTATAAATTTGATCTCGCAGGAAATTGAAATAGGTGCATATACAAATACACATTTCAATGCCAAGTGAGGTCTCATTACTTTATAGAACATTTTAAATTCCAGTTTTACAATGTTATCCGAGTTATATCAGACAGATTTTATAAGTCATGATGTTATTATTGTGTCGGCAATGTCATCTCTTTTTTTTACTTTTTCATTTATGTAGTTTATTTTATAAAGATAAAGTATTATGTATTACAAATATTGTATTGTAGTCCTAACTTATTCTTTTTGAAAATTTTAACAATGAGTATATAGAATATGTTAACAACGTATATAATATAAAAAGTTTTAACAATGTTCATACATATTACCTAGAAAGTTTGGGTTTTATACGAAGGTATTTTTAAAAAAAATATTTATTTTTTGTAACTATATGTTTATTGTTAACAAATAAATTTGACAACGTGACAATTCTACAATCAGTATCCGACGGAATTTTATGTCTATTGAAAAGTTATAAAAGTTGTTTTAGTTAGGTATAATTGATTACGTGACCAAGTCAACAATTTCATTGATTCTTCTACAGTTATATAGAAACTGTTAAATTGGCTTATTCAGCGTCCTTGCGTTGTGCTCTCCCCCTTCTACCTCAAACTGGAATTGACGTGAAGCACATTTTTCCTAAGAAACAAAATTGTTATTTATATATACATATATATACTAGCTGGATACCCGTGCTTCGCTACGGAGTGTTATTTTAATTTGATAAGTTTATAAACTACCATCAAGAAACATTTAAATTATTTAACTATGCTAGAATATGTAGATCTAGATTCTATCCTTTCTACTTATTTTTATAACCCCTCCTCATTGATAAGATAATTTGCAAATATCCTAAATTTACCTCCCTCCTAAATGAAAATATGACAAAACTGTACGTAACAACAATTACTGGACGTGTAATGCTGAATGTCACGTTAAAGATAAAGTAAACGTACAAGCAGCTGAGATAAATAAAGTGGATGGAGTAGAATAGAAATAAATAGATTAAACAAGGCAAAACCAAATAAACAACTGGGATAACAAAACTGAATAGTTCAATACAGAACCAAAAGAACAAAAAGCGGAAGATGAACTGAATAGAGTAGAATAGAACTGAACCGATTTAACAAAACAGAACCAAACAAATACAAAATGATAATAAATTAAATGAATAGAACTGAAAAGATTTAGGCCAATCGGCCACCAGAAGCTGAGCGGAGCGGAGCGGAGCTGAGCGGAGTGTAGCTGAGTGTAGTTGAGTCCAAGGGGTGTGGCAACCGAAAGCTGAGCGGAGTCGAGCTGACTGTAGCGGAGTCCGGAGTCTAGCTGACTCCGCTCTGTTTTCGTTTGCGTGAACTAAGCTAGTCCACCCAAAAATGTCAACCCAACGAAAACTATTATATTTGTGTTTAAGTTCAGAATCCGAGGATTCTGAAACCGAGTTTTCTCTTGCAGCTTGTATCGCATTACCAGCTTATAAGACAGATTGGGAAATTTTCTATCTAGAAAAAGGGATGAATTCGGGGAATTTCACACCCTTTTTCATGATCTAAACCACGAACAGTGTAAGGAATATTTCCGTATGAATAGCCCTCAGTTTAATGAACTTCTAAATAAGATAAGAAATGATATAACGGGTTGTGATACAAACTATCGGAGAGCTGTAACATCCGAATTAAAAACCTTTTTTTTAAATACGCCAACACTGATTACTTTTTATTATACTTTATTTATTTTCCTTCACATTATATTATTGAAAGAGAGATTAGATGGCTATTAAGGTAGAGAAAATAATGAAAATCACTATTTCATTTGAGAAACGTTTCGACCAATTATTAATGTCATCTTCAAACAAACATATATATAAAATTAATTCAAGGTAATTATAATTATTCATTATAAATTTTGGCATATCCTTAATCCCACTGAAATCAAGTTTTAATTAAGAACCACTGTATAATAAGATGAATCTCCTCGATGAATAGTTGTTATGAAGATCACATGTATACAGCTTTTTGATAATTGTATTTTTAGTTATTATTATATATTTTTTAGAATGTTATAAATTGTTACTAGTTTTTTTTAATGTTTTAATTTATATTTATACATATTAACATTTACTGGTTATTTAACTTTTTAATTTTAGACCCTCTCTTATGGAGAAAGTATTATATAATGAAACAATAATGACGTATGTAAGTATATTTTTTACTGAATACAAGTCTTAATTAAAACTTGATTTCAGTAAAATTAGAAGTATATGTCAAAATGTTTAATGAATAATTAAACCCTATATAATTACTAATTTTTATTTTATAATTACTTTATTTTAAAGCTATATATTATGCTTGTTTAAATTTTAGAATAAAACAAGACTGAAGATGACATTAATAATTGGTCGAAACGTTTCTCAAATAAAATAGTGATTTTCTACACTATATTAGCCAGCTAATCTCTCGTTCATTTATCTACAAGAGTGTATTAATCAATTAATAAAAAGTTTATTCATTTAATTTTTTAATAATATTATTGTTGTGGGTGGAGGGGGAAGCGGAGTCAGCTTTCAAAACCGACCGACTAACCGGAGTCGAGATGCGTCGCTAGGCTCAGCTCAGCTCCGCTCCGCAACCGGTGGCCACCCTTACATTTAAAACAATGGGATTCGATTTCACAAGCTGAGTCAACTCCGCTCAGCTCCGCTCCGCTCAGCTTCTGGTGGCCGATCGGCCTTAACAAAACAGAACCAAACAAATACAAAATGATAATAAATTAAATGAATAGAACTGAAAAGATTTAACAGAACAGAACCAAACAAGTACTAAATGAAAATAAATTGAATGAATAGAGCTGAACAGATTTAACAAAACAGAACCAAACAAGTACTAAATGATAATAAATTGAATGAATAGAACTGAAAAGATTTAACAAAACAGAACCAAACAAATACTAAATGATAATAAATTGAATGAATAGAACTGAACAGATTTAACAAAACAGAACCAAACAAGTACTAAATGAAAATAAATTGAATGAATAGAGCTGAACAGATTTAAAAAAACAGAACCAAACAAATACACAATGATAATAAATTAAATTAATAGAACTGAACAGATTTAACAAAACAGAACCAAACAAATACACAATGATAATAAATTAAATTAATAGAACTGAACAGATTTAACAAAACAGAACTAAACAAATAGAAAATCATAATAAATTGAATGAATAGAATAGAATGTAGGTTATTAGCTTATTTTTTATGATAATCTAATTTTTATTCTCAAACCAATATAATCATTATAATAAAAAGAAATCTACTTTGCCAATAGAAGTACGTCAATATTTTAAGTAGTCTAGACATTATACACAGGAATAAATTTTGGTTCTTTGTTGAAGCCCCGAGCACATAATAGTTAGCATTATTAATGTTGGAAGGACTAGGAAGGGAAATATTGAAGATTATCGAGGCACTTAAGAAATCAATAAAGCTATCTGCTTTAATGACCCGATAAAATATTTTTTATGACCTTAGAACGAGCAGACTAGAGGGCAGCACCATATACAACCAAAACTATACCATGTTTTAGAAGCTGTGTAATTTAAAAACAAATCAATATTATAATTTTAAAAGAGCCAATTTATTATAAGTTTAATTCATATGAACAACTGTGGAATCCTCAAGAAATCTTCGTATTTATTTCCTCCATTATCTGGTTACATCTGTACCTTACTTTAGTAACTCCCTGTGTCAATTTTTAGTGGCAATAAGTTAGGTTTTCAGTAACGGATTTTTTTCCCCGTATGGTCTATCTTGTTCTTGAAGATCTATCCCAACTATCTTCCAAGTGTTAAGTCAGTGTAATTTTTTGTCTTTCAGCCAGGCCCAGATTTACCAATTGGCACAGTGGGCATTTGTCCAGGATGTCGACTTCAATAATTAGGGGTGCCTATAAGATCTTTGCCCAGGGTGCAAGGTTTTAAGCTAGAATTTTGAACTTAGCGTCAAGACATGTGTCACTGTCGCATCGCGATACTTACCCCGCCTGTCACCTGAAGCTGAGTTTGGAAATCTTCAGTAGTTAATTCTGCATGCTTATTTCCCATTCAAATTACGATTTCGGAAGGAGGCGCGAGAATTGAACAGCCTAGTTAAAGCGGGCGAGTGAATTTGTGATGAAGGTAAGTGAGATACAATATCACGTAACAGGAGGTGATGCTCTCCATACTCACTTCTCAACATATTGATTTCATGTATGTGCGTAGAACCCACTCTCGTTTAAATATAGTATGAGCTCTTTGCGTGGCAATTAACAAACAGTATACTTCCTCTAAAGGCAAATCATGTTTAAGTCCAACTGGACGTAACCAATGACCTGTGCGTCAATTTATTTGTCTCCACCTCGGCCTCTACCTGCTATCCCCAAGCCTGAACACGTTCAGCGTGCACTCAGGCCGTATGATCAGAATGGTTACATAGTGAAAATTGGGGATCTAGGGTATGTCTGAGACTACACCTACATTGGATTCATATTTGACCTGATCCGATGTCGGGCGACCATTGAACGACATCAGAAGAAAAACAAACGCCAAGGTTATAATGTTAGGCACCAGCATAGCAGGAGGAACCCCAATACGATGATGACCGACTATGCCCGATGTCGGTAGGCACCAGCATAGCAGGAGGAAGCCCAATACGATGATGACCGACTACGCCCGATGTCGGGCCTGCTTCTGCTTCCCGATCGGGTATAACTGCGTCCAGTGTTGCCACTCACGTTGGACTGTTGGACGACATCGGATCACACCATCGTTCTATATCGGATCGGGAGAAATACGGATCCAACAGATTGTAGCCTTACGGAATGGGTTGTCTACTATATTTTGGTTGTTTGATTTTGATCTACTTATTCTGTTCTATCCGGTGTTTAATTTTGTTACAATTTGTATTTTTGTATTCCTTAGAATATTTTGGGTGAGAATGGAGAAGCTATGTAGGTTTGCACACCCAAAATTCTCCTTTCTTGAAGATGGGTATGATAACTGCACATTTACAAGCCTTTGGTATCTTCCCATATCTTTCGGGCTACATTTAAATCCATATTATTATCTTATAAGAAATGCTCTTATTACAAAAAGATAACAGTAATACTAGGGATGTGGCGCACAAAGCACTCGCGTATAGAAAAAAACTAAATTTGCTCTTATATCAGTAATATGTTTTCAATATTGCTACCATGAATAATTTTTTGGGGAAAGACTTACATATTCTTAAGCTATCTGAAAAAAGCTTTAACATGGTATATTAGCATACCAAGGTAATGCTTATAATATGAGCATTAACTTTTTTCCAAACCCTATTTCGGTCATACTTGTTTTTAAAAATGCGTGTTAAGAATGGAAATATTGTAGTAATAGTTACATATTCCTACTCTTCAACACCTTCAAAAAGATGGACAACATGTCATACTTACTAAAAACTTTTTATTTAGTTGTCCGCCATCTTGAAAATATTAAGTGTGAAATTTGAATAGTTACATATTCTTTTTCTTCACTTTACGACCTTAAAAATTGTATTTATACTCATGCTGACTAAAACCTTTTTGTTTTTTCGTCCACCATATTGGCCGCCATCATGAAAAGCTTAGTGCGAAATATACCGAGAAACCATTCACTTGTCACAAATGCTGAGATTCGTCGGAGTACCAAATTTAGTTCAAATCGATCCATTTTTACGCCAGTTATCGTTAGACAAACAAACAGACAAATTTTTCAAAGCCCCAGTGTCTAAAATGAAGAACTCACTACGTTCGCGCTCGTTCAATATAATAAACAATACAATAATATAAACCCTGTTTTTAGATCACCTATGATAAAGGAAAACAAAATTAAAAAAAAGAAGTTAAAAAAATAAAAGAAACGGTTGCGCATCATTCATTGTAAATTGATAACATGATAGAATTGATTCAAAGTATTCATTAAAATGGAAAGCAGAAGCTCGCGTCTATATACTTGTTACTTTACAAAGAGGGAATCATTTCCAAGCCAGCCTTGTTATTTTGTTTACATTCTTATCATTGTTTATATCAGCTGTTATTATCTCTCGTCTTTCTCTCACTGAGTACATTCTCTGCTTCCAAGGCAAAGTTTCAAAACCTTCAGCGTCAAATCAAAATACACTGGAGCCAAATACAAAGTAAACAATTTCCACTCGTTGTACAAGTTGGAATCTTTTCAATTTTTTCTTTCTTTTTTAAAATGAATTAATCCAAATAACACAAAAGGTATGATGTTATCAGTTTTATGTTACATAAGCAAACTGAATAACAATTCACCTTTTAATATGATATTTAGGATAAGGCTTGTTAAAATGAAAAATAATAAAAGAAAAACACTTGCTCCATTATGTGTAATTTTTGAATTTTATTTGTGTTCATCATTTGAAATTTTCTCCGTTCTGCTTTCCGTAGTTATTTAGAGTTATTTGCTTTACTCATAGAGTTATTTTCATGTTTTTGTTTTGTGTTTTTTTATGATTATATTTCTTTCTTTGTTCTCATTATCATAGTCCGTTTCTTTGTTTTTGGTTCGAGTTTCTTTTCTGTTTTACTCTATAGTTTTTATTTTCCTCTTCGTTTTGTTAAGATTTGCTCTGCTCCGGGTATTGGTTCAAAATATTATTTACAAATACGCACAATACAATTATTCAATCCAATTAACAAAAGAACAATTCTATTCTATTAACAAGACGACAATTCAATTCTATTAACAAAAATAAAAATTCAATTCTAATAACAAGGCAACAAATCCATTCAAATAACAAGGCAACAATGCAATTCAAATAACAAGGCAACAATTCAATTCTAATAACAAGGCAACAATTCAATTCAAATAACAAGGCAACAATTCAATTCTAATAACAAGGCAACAATTCCATTCAAATAACAAGGCAACAATGCAATTCAAATAACAAGGCAACAATTCAATTCAAATAACAAGGCAACAATTCAATTCAAATAACAAGGCAACAATTCAATTCTAATAACAAGGCAACAATTCCATTCAAATAACAAGGCAACAATGCAATTCAAATAACAAGGCAACAATTCAATTCTAATAACAAGGCAACAATTCCATTCAAATAACAAGGCAACAATGCAATTCTAATAACAAGGCAACAATTCAATTCAAATAACAAGGCAACAATTCAATTCTAATAACAAGGCAACAATGCAATTCAAATAACAAGGCAACAATGCAATTCAAATAACAAGGCAACAATGCAATCCAAATAACAAGGCATCAATTCAATTCAAATAACAAGGCAACAATTCAATTCAAATAACAAGGCAATAATTCAATTAACAAGACAAATTATTATTTAAAATTTTGTTACAACTTTAATACCAAATATATAAAATAAATAAATAAATAATTCCATTGTAATAGGAGGGATATTATGTGGACTTGTATAATATAAGAGAGACTAATATATATAAGAGAGGAGATTAGTTGGAATAAAAGTCCGGTGGGTGTAGTTTACGTTTTTATTATCTGAAATTTCGCTCAGGGAGCCTGAGCTTCATCAGTGATCTACAAAATAAGAAATCGAAACTTATAGCAATTGAAAAATATGTAAAAAATTGTATAATTTAAGATTGCACATAATGTCTATAGAGGTGAATGAGTAAGGTGAGGAAAAACAGCTAGGATAAATAGGTAAGGAAAGTGGAGGGGATTTACTGGGGTTTTACTCCCGGGAGGTTAAGGAACTATATGAAAGACCAGGTACCGGTGGTAATAAAATCTAAAGGATCAAAGGGAAAACAATAACGGGTAAAAAACAACGAGAATGGAAAAACACTTCATGTTTTAAACATAAAGTGAACTATTTATTTCTATTAATATTGGATATAATATTTGCATAAATATTACTTAATTTATTGGTGTCCTGTTTCAAGTTGTTCGTGTTAGATTTTATGTATAACATTTCAAGTGTAAGTCGTTTTTGGTGGTGTTTTTCTGTGTGTAAGATATTATAATTATCTGTGTCTAATGTGTATTTATTATTTTGAGCTGTGTTAGTGTTGTTGTTTGAGATGTCTTTGATATGTTGATGAAATCTGTTTTTGAATTGTTGTGAAGTTTTACCTATATATGTGGCAGGACATTGTTTACAATTGATTTGGTATATAACATTAGTTTGTTATAATATGCTGTTAATTTTTGAGTTTAATTAATTTTTGCACCTTATTTGGTATGTTTTTTCTGTACTAACGTTATTAAATTTATATTTTTTTATATATATTTTTATATTTTTCAATTGTTATTAGTTTCGATTTCTTATTTTGTAGATCACTGATGAAGCTCAGGCTCCCTGAGCGAAAGCTCTGATAATAAAAGCGTAAACTACACCTACCGGACTTTTATTCCAACTAATCTCCTTCTCTCTTATATTCTATTGTAATTGAAAATATAAAATTACCAAACTAATTTAATTTTAGATCCACATTAGGTACGGAAGAGAACAAAGTTAATAATTACAATATTAGTTTCATATGCCTGGTACCTATTTACTGCACTACTGCAATTTATTTTATACAATTAAATATTAATGGGGATTCTGTTATGAATTTACTTACAAAGTATACTATTTTTAGGGTCCGTAGTCCTTAGGCAAAACCAAGGACCCTTATATTTTTCTGCGTGTGTCTGTCCCTCCGTCCTGTCGCCTGCTCTCACGGCTACACCTTTCCTCCGATTACTTTGAAATTTGGCATGTATGTGTCTTGTACCTACCCACATATTTTAAAAATATAGCGACTTGAAAAAAATATTTTTCAAAAAAATTAGGGTAAAAAACTTAAGGGTTAAATTTTTTTTTTTTTTTTTTTCGACACCATGAGGGATGTCATATGAAAGGGTACGTCGAGCTGATTACAAAAATATATAATTCTTTGGTTATGTTATAACTTTGATAGGGCGAGCGTAGGCAAGTTTGAAGTGGGTGTGAAACATGCCCCCCTCCCCCTCTATCTCGCTTATGTGAAGTGCAAAAAATCTGAAAAAATTCCTGAACATTCTTCAACCAAAAGTAAAGATACAACTTTTTGGAAATTTCGAAAAAAATATTATTTTATTTTATATTGACAAAATACTTCTTCTTTTTTTTATAACTATATGGTCTTTTCGATGTATTTATATGGTTGTAGTCATGTTCAGTTGCAATAAAATACTTTATTAGAAGTTTGTTTATGTGTTTTGAGAATATCAGACCCATAGGATAGTTCAAAGTAAGCTATTTAGCATTTTAAAAAACACCATCAATAGGGTACTACTTAAACTATACAGGGTTGCCTACGGACCCTCGCTGTGTGCTGACTAGCACACACTTGACCTGTTTATTATCATAATTTTTTACTCTTTATTTTATCTCCTCTCCTTTGCTTTTTTTAAATAAAAGTTCTCTCTAGAATTATATGCAGCCGATAAAAAATTGGCTAATTCTAACCAATTTGAACCATTAATATGTTTAGCAATTTCTGTTGTGTTCAAAATAGGTTTAGAAAAAAAATTTTCGAGGTGTTTTTTAAGAGCTGGGCACAATGCTAAGAAATGTTCTGTGGACTCTTTTTCCCCTTAGTTACATAGATCACAATTTATATCGTCATCTTATTTCATGCACGGCTTGTATTTAAGTTCCAGAACAGATCGCACACTTGAAAGAAAACTGACACAACTAAAAAAATTAGATTTTTTTTATTTTTTTGAAAATGGGTGTAAAAAAGCGACCTCTGTTTGGTAGAATAACGTCCTAAGCCGTTATTTTAATAGTTTTCCACTAGATAGCAGTAGTGTCATCATGGTTATCAGTGATATCAAGATTAAGTTGGCGGAACAGAGACATAACTTAGTTGTCGTCAAGTTGTCAATGAGAAAGGTAGTGCGGTGATAGTGAAAGAGTGACACTTTTGATGTTGAAACAATATTTCCTGTAAGGTTAGTAAACTTTTTTTATAACAATAGTGACATATTTATAAAAGTGTCAGTCTATCTTCAAAATTAGTGGTAAAAATAATAGTATTATTTTGTACTATTAGGTAATGTGTCGTTCTTAGTCTAAAATATTTTATTTTTAAAAGAATAACGACACTTTTGGGTATTTTTTAAATTAATAATTAAAAATTAACAGAAATAATTAAAAATTTTATGAAATCTTAATATGTAATGAAAGTTAAAACTATAATTATTAAAATAAAATAAAAAAGTTTAAGATTATTTAAATAAATAATACAGTTTGACACGTGTAAACTTTTTAAAAAATTTAAAGTGCTCCCCTGAAAAGTTATGTTTTGTGAGTTGTGACACTCTTCTTCCAAGTGTGCGAGGTGCTCTCGCTTTAAAAATTAATGATTTCTTGGAAAAAAAAAAAAAAAAAAAGTGTAAGGTATTTAAATTCAAATAGGACCTATTTGTATCGAACTTGATAAATTTGTAAGTATCGTGCAATTTTGAATCCTCCAACTTGCCGTAGTGTTCCGTTATAATCCCATTTTTAATATCTTGTAGGAATGTGTAAATTAGCATGTAATATGCTCTAGGATCCTAATTAACATCCTGGGTTAATTATATAGAGGTTTTACATTTAATTATAATATTTTTATATTCTAATTATAATATTTAAAGTTATAATTACCTTCTCAAGTTTTGTCTTAAGTAAATAAATTAATTCATATATGAAATTTAGTTACTAAGCCAAATAACTTATTGTTAAGAATTATTTGGTTCAAGTTAGTTACATTATGAGTAGGTAGAGCTTAATATTACGAATAGAGAGTTTTCATAATTAGAACCTTTTAAATCCAAACTTCGATGTAAAACTATTGTTACTCGTTACAGATTAAAACGAAGTTTATTTGCAATTGTTATATTATCATTTAATTTAGCCATAATTCTTCTATAATTGTACCAACATAATCCAACACAAAAGAAACTAAACCAGTAATTATCAAATTTTCTAAATAAATACTTAGTTCAGTAAAAGTTTATTTTCCCGAGGGAAATTGTATTATCATATTTTCAGTTTAGTTGAAGAAATATTAAATCTGCTGTGAACTTTAGATAAGAAATATTATTTGTGGAGATCTGCATTTAATTTTACTTAGTTTATTTATAAGTAATGTCTCACTACAGTCTATATGACTTACTATTTTGAGACATTTCATACATAGCATTTGGAAAAAAAAAGTTAATTAATTAATTAATTAAAAAAATTAATTAATTAAATAATTAATTAATTAATTAATTAATTAATAAATAAATAAATTAATTAATTTGTTAAAATGTTCTTGTATTGGTAGAGAGTCTAAGTACCATGTTTCAGCTCGATTGGATGACGGGAAGAAGGTTAACTCGCCCTCCAAAGATTTTATATTTCCACCAATTAATTAATTTTTTATTTTATTTTTATTACTTTTTTAAGGTTTATACTGTTAATGGAGCGACTCGCATACCCCGTGTCATCCATTACCTATAGACATAGTTGCATAAGCCTTTTTGCAGGCCAAAGCCGGTCTCTTGCGACACGGATTTTTATGTCTTTATCTAGAAATTCAATACGTAATTAATGTTGCTATTTTTAAAGTTGCAGGCCATGGAAGCTAGAGATGAGGTATCAAGACCACGATGCCGACGTAGGATTACCTGGACTGACTCCTTAATGTCGGCATTTCAAATTAGGAATATAGAGTCAAGAAATGCTAGGACGATAGCGTCGGACAGGCAGCGCTGGAGATGGCTTTCTTCTTCCTCTACTCCAGAATAAGTAAGCAAGAAAACAATTTTAAAATTTTGCATTATTAACGTAAGAGTTGAATTAATTGTGAACAGTTGTAGAACTCATGAAGATTTTGGAGTCTGTTCTCCAAACAGTGGATGTCATCATGTAATTTTGAAAAAAAGAGTCTCTCCTCGTAAAGTTTTAAATGGAGAGCCTATTCTTTAAAATTTAACACCCTGTATTTGAGCGTCTTACTTGTAGCTGAGCCGTTAAATGGCTGTTAAAAAATTACTCAGACAATAGCATTGAATACTTTGGAAAAATAATTGGAGTAATCTTGTCAAAGTTTTTTTAACGGTTAATATTCACAACAAAACAAAGAGGCATTATTACCTATTAAACCTTACTTACATATGTGGATTCTTAGAAAAATATTGACGATTTATTATAGAAGAAATAGGTATCCTATAGTAGAAGAGGTTAGACGGGTAGGACGAACCACTTGTTCGAACCTAGCAATCAGGCTACATTGGGCCCATTTTGACACTAACCCTGTGGTGGAGAGCTCCATCCACTTCCCACATCATACCTGTACATGGTACTGCCGAAGCGTGTATGGTGTGGTCATTAGTGAGCTATTTAAATCAGATCATAATGACACGGGATCGAACCCGCGACCTTGATTCGCTTCGTCTCATTGATTGCTGGGCAAGTGCCTAGAACACCTTGGCCACGCTGGCTACCTTTGTTCTGTATCTAACATCTAATTATTTAATTCAGAGAATCATACTAAATTAACATTTAATGAAGTTGAATAGACAAGAACAAGAAATGCTTTAAAATAAAGTTCAAAGTAGATGATACTGATACTGATATCTAGATGTTACTCATAGTTTGATACCCATAGGTAAGTAACCACTAAATTAGATATCATGTGTCTTAACATTTTATTAGCTCTCCACCCTAAGCACTTATAAGGAATTTCTTTGTCTAAATAACTATTAAGACAAAGGGATTTTTAGTTCAAAGGAACATCACACATCTATGTGTTAAGTGATAATGTCATTTAGTCTAATTATCTGATAAGACAAAGGAATGTTTACACATTAAAGTAATTTTGGGTAGATAAACGAGTAAATGACAGCTGTCTCCCCTATTTTAAAAAAAAATATATTAAAAGCTAAAATTGTTGTATAAAAGCAATGTTTTCTCAATGTAATATACTGAGGGCTTCATTTAATCACATCACTCTGTTATCACTTAGTTGAACTACTCACTTAGTTCATCTGATATCTCACTGCATCATTCAACATCACCATGTCTGACGTGGTAATTAAACTCCACACTTCACTCTTAACTTGATATCGCTTCCAAGATATCTCTCAGTAGAGAGGGAGGGGTGTGTAAGGACTGAGGGGGGTATGAGAACCCCCAGGGGGGGCTCCGCTGCCTCTAGCCGCCCTTCAGTTTCAAGCCAGATTCCGTTCTGGCCACACCAGCTTTACCGTGCTCCTGTGTATTTCACAGATATTTCCCTCTCTATCGGTTCCTTATACATCGCGATTTACACCCTAATTTTGTAAAAATTGTTTTTTTCTTCGAATATTTTTTTTTCAATTAATTAATTTTATAGTTATTTAATAAATTCTGTTTTTCAACAAAAGGAAAATCTATCCCATCACTAATAATGCCAAAGGTTTATATTTTAACATTATTATCATTTAAAATTGTAATTAATATTTATATTAAAATAATTACTTAATTAATGTTTTTTTTTAAATGAAATATTTTTAGAAATTGAAATGTTTGTTTATTTAACATTACATTAGAAATGTAATTTATTTATTAGGTATAAAGCAATTTTATTTTTACTTATTTTAATTATTTAGTTACCTATCCATTATTAATTAATATTCATTGGAATCATACTATAATTATTTTTTATTTTTAAAAAATTATTTAAAATTAAGAAATGAATTTATTTGTCAAATGAAATCCATTTCATTTAATTAATTCATTATTTCTTACATGATACATTAATATTTATTTATAATTTCTATTTATTATCTTTTTTTATTAATATTCTACGTTAAAAGTTTAATTAATTTGTATTTTATAAATATTAATTTATTCCTCTGCTGAATTAATTTATATGTATTTAATAAGACGTAATTAATTATATTTAAAAATTTATTTTTGTGATTTAATTAATAATTAATATTCTATACTTATCAAATATGTTTACGCTTAATCTTTTTATTATTTATACTATTATTATTATATTAGCGGCTAGGGTCGGTCCTAATTTCTTTTCATTTCTAGAGCGGTGGAGTCTTAGATGTCATTAACTTTTTTATTTCATGTTTCCTTGCAGAATATTTGTCTATAATTTCCTCTCTGCTACTAATTTATTCTCGTACTTCTTTTTCGTGTGTTAAAAAAAAATTATATTTCTCTTCAATGTATCTATATTTATATATAGATAAATATATCGTTTCTTCACATCCTTTTAGTCTCTGAAAGTAAAGTAGGTGATCAACTTTTAATCTCTTTTGTGCCTGTCACTTTCTTAGTTTCCGCAATTATGCTTGATCTGCCGACCATGTTGATTTGCGACTGTTTGATTTGCCCTAAAAGTTTTGTAAACAAGAATTTAAGGGCGCTCTTATAGTTTAGTACCCCGCCTATTTCGTATGCAAATTTAACATATTGACCTGGGTGCGACTCAAATACAAATACAAGGTTTCTTGCCATAAAACGCCCTGAAACAAACCTTGTAGAGAATCAAATTTTTGAAACCAATCTACAGCTTAATACACAAAACAAAATCTTGAAATAAATTTGAACTTTTTCAGAAATTAAAGAGTTGATTGAGGCTATCATTATAGATTAACTAAATTAAGTAACAGGGACTTAAACTTTTGAAATTGTTGCCAAAACTTAAGGCTTACAGAGCTGGGATTAGTCTTAATTAACGCATAATTTGATGTTCGCTTTAAGGTGTTTAGTGGCAAAAGGCGATTTTTTTTTTTTAGTATTTTATGAATGAAAGTTAATACTATGATACTACTAAAATTATACTATAATTTTATTGTTTTTCTTGCGAATATCCCGAAAACGAAGTTATTTCGTCACGCGAAATGTTCATAGGAACTTAAAACTTAAAGTTTTCGTAAATAGTTTGTTTTGTTTCCTTGTATATAATTCTTATTGATAGTTGGGTTTTTATAGTAGGATCTAAAAGATAGTAGGGTCTTTTTCGTTAAAGTTTTCGTTCGGAGGCATCCTAAATACATAGATTACTTTTATACATATTCGTATGCATTCTCTAGACATGGTTTGTGTTTTGTGTTTAGGTTCTTTTCCGAATCGTTCAAAATTTTACCCTTACACATCTTGTCACCTTACCTATGGAATTTACTTTTGTTGAGAGAGAAGTACAAACTAAATAAATAAACAGGAGATTCTTGTCCAGAATCTAGGGAACAGTGAGCTGAAGAATAAAGCTCCGGACCCTAATACATTATCACCAGGGTGAAAGATAAAACAACC
Organism: Gerris lacustris; assembly: GCA_951217055.1. NCBI lineage: Eukaryota > Metazoa > Arthropoda > Insecta > Hemiptera > Gerridae > Gerris > Gerris lacustris. Next base: position 53,072,693 of record OX578283.1, on the reverse strand, counting down.
CAACAGCGAATCATTTGTCACTTTCTTGAATTAACAACCTTCGCTCACTATTACATTCACTAGAACACACGTATATATATAAGCACTAGCTTCACTAGAACACTCATATACATATATATATATATATATATATATATATATATATATATATATATATATATATATATATATATATATATATATATATATATATATATATATATATAATAATAGGGTTGTGTGAGAACTGGTTTGGAATATTGCTTTTTAGCAAGAGCAGAGAATTCCAATTTCGCATTTTACGTAAAATCAGTATATTTTCAAGTACCTATAATTATAACATAAAATTCTAATATTGAATTCTACGTAAGACTGATTATTTTAATAAAATGTTAATTGTGTCATATTTAATACATCAGGGGCCCGACAATGCCCACCCAACTCTGGACCTATACTAGGTCTCTACACCTATGCCACGCTTGCGTGGCACATCCTTTTGTGTCTCTCACTAACACACATTATGTACCTTTTTGCAGTGTGCAAAATCACGGTATCACATTCCTGACCATTTTTAATAGCTTTTATATAGCTTGACTTGTTTGCGAGGTACAATTTGCGTAAACGTGCCTACTTACTTACCTACTTCCCAACTGCCTAGAAGGCTGTAACTTTCACATATTAGGATTTTTCCGATGATAATGGCAGTTAAAAGCGTCTTTGATAAAAGAATCCGTAGGCATAACCGAGGACCCTTATAATTTATCCGAGGACCTTAAGTTTATTTGCCTTTCTGTTTGTCTTTCGTTAACGCACATTTAAGTTGTAATTTACATCGATTTTTAATTCCCTAAGGGCCCTTTATAAATTTTTTGTTTTTCTTGAAATTGGCTATAAATGTTCCTTAAAGTCTTTAAAAAAGGTGTATGGTCCGATGGGTGTCGGAAATAGGATGTATTATTTATGTTTATGGTTTGGAAGAAAATATTGTTTTTTAAAAATAACTTCTCCCCAGCGGGGAATCGAACCCGGCCTCTCATCGATCGCTTTTACAGCTATTTTCTGAGGAATTAGTCTATTTCCGGGAAAACGACTCAAATGATTGGATTTGTGTCTAAATGTTTTAATCAAAATCATGGGAACCATTTTCGAGAAATATTTTGTAAGTACCCCCAGTTTTAAGCTAAACATCATCACATTTTATGATTAGCCGTTATAGGGTGGTTGGGGGGGGGGGGGGGGGGATTGTTTGGGGTATATTTTAACTCATAAAACCAATTAGGAATGCAACATTTAAACACGTACATAAATATTTGTAACCTACTCTTCAGGAGCTTTCATTTTTTACCCCTTGTTGATCTTTATTATATTATACGAGTCCTTATGCCCGTAGCAACGGACTTAATTTTATACTTAGAAAAATAAAAATAAGTAAATTAATTCAGATGTTATTATATCTATTTAAAGACCAAAAAATCAAAATATTTATTTTTATTGGAATAAATATTTACCTTAGCAAAAAAAAAGTAAAATTAAGTAAATTAATTTAGATAAGTTATTATATCTATTTAAAGACCAACAAATCGAAATAAACATTTATTTTTATTGGAATAAATGTGGTTGCCTTAGCGTTACTATAACAAATCATTTCGAGATGCGTCGGGACACTACTCGATTATACAAATAATTCCGTTCCAACTGCAGCCACCTCTCTTTCTTCATCCTATTCTTGTTAACGCTATCCTCCTGCTCTTTTTAATCTCCTCGGGCACCTTTTAAACTTTAACAGTACTTGTACAAAATAAGCTAACAGAAATACAAGATTTTTTTATTTGAGTTCCTTTTTTTAACCTTAACAAGAATACCTATATACCTACATACAAAATATTTCCACCAGGTGCTCAAATTTTTAAATACAGACCTGTCTTTTGCCTCCTTAATTTATTTTGATTTTCTCTCTTACTGAATTTCTTCTACCTCGAGATATAATTTAAAATATTCAAACAAATGGAAATCATTTTAATTTTCTCTTTTTCAAAGAAAATAAAATGTAACAATTTTTGCTTCTGAAATAAAAATAAATCGCATATTTCATCTGTATCAAATTTTTATTTTATTTTATTTTAACCTCTTAATTTCTTTTTTTTTATCTCAAACCTTTTTTAGCCCCACACATATTTTTTCGTATAATAGTTTTCTTTTTTGTATATATATATATATATATATATATATATATATATATATATATATATATATATATATATATATATATATATATATATATATATATATATATTACTCTTTTTGTTATCAGTTACTTGGAGCACGAGTAATTATTATTGCTTTAGAAAAAGTTCATTTTTTGTAGTTTTTTTTTATTGCTATTTATTATTCTAGCAAAACTTTGTAGTTTTTTTTCTATGAATCTTAAATGAATTGAACAAAGGAGGGTGGCCGAATTTAATTTGCACCTGGATGCAGTATATATTTTATACATATATATATATATATATATATATATATATATATATATATATATATATATATATATATATATATATATATATATATATATATATATATATATATAGTGAGAGAGAGATAGGGAGAGAGAGAGAGAGAGAGAGTTCTTGTTATTAGTAGGACTTTTCTTTTGTAATTCTGTTTCTTACAATATAAATGTTAAAAAGTTGGAAGTGTATTTTTTTTTGTTGCTCTGTTTTTCGTGTATTTACATTGCGTAGGAATAACACCGACTTCAAAATTATTAACTTTGTTTAAAAAACAAGTTTTTTTAAGTTAAAAAAGTTAGACTGGTATATTAGAGAAAACAGCGCTTTGTACGTGGTATGAAAGAAACAAAATAATGCTTTTAAATTTATATTATATGATAATTGTTCTCATGCTTCGTTTTAGAGTGCGTTATATTTTATTTATTGATTTGTAATAAAACGCAGAAGATACGTGATAGTACATTACGCGTCTAGTGCGGAATGTTGCATTTTTCATGCGAGTGTGGATTTTCTACCCGAGCGACAGCGAGGGTATAGTAAAACCACACGAGCAAAGCAAAATGCAGTTTTCCTACATGTTGCGTATCGTGCTTTATCTACGATTGTGGATTTTAATAATAAATACAGAAAAAAAATTAATATGTTATTAAATTAAAATTAGTATGTAAGTACGTATTTCTCTTTTGATTAAGATGACATTAATTCATTAGTTGTATTTTGTGCCGAATTAATTATTACGGAAGGCGTATAATTCTCATTTTCTTCATAATCACTTAAATCACTCATTGTTTCTCTAAAAGACTTGATATAAACAATAAACAGTTACTTTGATTAAAAAAAAAATAGCAAATTAGAATGTAAACAAAGTCACTAATCGTGCGTAAAGGTGAATAATTCCTCTTTTTTTCTGACCTAGAGCGGAAAAAAATAGGAATTCTTCACTTCATTATGAACGCGCATACGTAATTAATACAGCTACGAAAAAAATCACTTTCTATGCATCTAAACAGAGATATAATGTTTATATTTCGTATCAATCGTAGACAATAGTACATTACACGTCTAGAGCGGAAAGTAGCATTTTGCATGTGAGTGTGGAGTTTGCACCCGAGTGACAGCAAGGGTAGTAAAACGAGCAATGCAAAATGCAGTTTTCGCACGAGTTCCGCACCGTACTTTATTTACGATTGTTGGATTTTAATAATAAATATAGAAAAAATACTTCCTGTATGTAAGTTCGTATTTCTCTTTTGATTAAGATAACATTAATTCTTTAGCTGTATTTTGTGCCGAATTCATTATTTTGGGAGGTGTATTATTCTCCTAATTTTCGTCATAATCACTTAAATCACTCATTGTTTTTCACTAAGTCGATATAAACAGTTACTTTAATTTTAATTAAAATATAAACATGTACATAAACATGAAATATAAACATTGTATCTCTGTTTAGATGCGTGTATTCATGGCGCATGCGCGTTTCATAATTCCTCTTTTTTCCGCCCAAGTGTGGTAAAAATGAAGAATTCTTCACCTTAACGCACGATTAGCGAGTTTCTTTACATTTAAACCAAACTAATTTGTTGTGTGTTTAATTGAAGTAACTCTTTACATCGAGTTTTTAGTGAAAAACAATGATTGATTTATGGCATTATGACGAAAATGAGGAGAATAATACGCCTCCCGAAATAATTAATTCGTGCAGGAAGTTTAATTTTTTTTTCTTCTGATTTATTATTAAATCCAACAATCATAGATAAAGTACGATACGCAACTGATGCGAAATTGCGTGGTTTTAGTACCCTTGCTGTCGCTCGGGTGCAAACTCCACACTCGCATGCAAAATGCTACTTTCCGCACTAGACGCGTAATGTACTATAACCTAAGCGATAATATAATCTCTTTTATAAATTAGTTTATTATTTTTAAAAAAGTGAATAAATCCTGTTGAAAGGTAATATAAATAAAGATATAAGAAAACAGATAACACTAAAATTGTATAGAGACTAAGTTTGAAAGAAAATCGATAAATTACTACAAGAGAAAATTCTTCTATACTCTTTTATATATGTTTTCACAAGTCAAACAGAGGGTTTATTTGATATTGGCTATGCATAAGTAAACAACTTCACATATTTGTATTATCTACACAACTTACATAAGTGGCAAACAGACTGCTTGAAAGACTTATGTAACAAAATTAGCTAAGAAATTATCACTTAGGTAATACAATTAGTTAAGAAATTATCAACATAATTATACGGGAAAGAATGTTATGTGTTATACGTTGGTAAAGTGAACTCAAAGACTAAAATTATTGATAAGTTAATTCTAAAAAAAGAATGGTTATTTTTTAAAATTATTTTGTTCTTTGAAGTTTGGCTTTTAAGGAGTAATTTACTTTTCTTTTATAAGTAAAGAAAAACTTTCTTTTTTAACAAGTTATATTTCTACCTTCACTTTCAAGAGCTTCTTTAGGCTGATACATTACCCAATATTAACAAATTACTAACAGTTTATCAACAGTGGCGTAGCTAGGGTAGTGGGGGCCCCCCGCAAGAACACGTGAGCAAAAAAGCAAGGAACGTGAGCAAAAAAAAACCTCACGGTGGTCAGAACTAAATGGGGCCCCCCGATAGAAGTATGAATCCCAGGTAGTTTACTTTATAGGGGGCCCCCGGCCAGCATTGGTGCATTAGATTTGGGCCCTCCCTGGTACCGGGGGCCCCCCGTAATGCGGGCCCGTGTGGGCCCATAGTGACGCCACTGTTTATCAATAACTATAACATTAACTTTAAGAATTAAAAAATTTTTGTTCATTTTATAACAAATAAAAATCAATTTAAAAAATAAGAATAGGTAGTGTTCTATACACATAAAATACAGTAGAGTCTCGTTTATCCGGACCCCGCTAGTCCGGACATCCGTATAATCCGGACGGGCCAAAAACTATGTACAAATTGGAACCAGGGCCTGTTAAGATTTAATAATTGTTAAAATAATTGGAGTTTCTGCTTTTATTGTCTATTAAAATGTATAAAATTGTTCCTAGTATAGTTTATAGGTGTATTATTCAAACCGTCTAACACGAGGAATACCCGGTATTTTGTTAAAAATTAACAGATTTAAGAATAAGTAAGAACATCGATGAATCTGTTTCGGTTCCATAGAAATGTTGGGCGGAAGATATAAAGGAAGTGTATTCCAGGAAGTACAATTATATGTGACTGAGATGGGGAAGGGTTTTAAGAAACATGTAGCGGTGGCTCAACCCAGTTCCATGAAATTTTGCCAAGCCGACAATGTCTAATGTCTCAACTTTTTGTGAAATAATTATCGCTTCTCGAATTTCATATCGGAACTCAGCCTGTTTCTCAGGAAGTCCCTTCTAGACCTGCCACCTGCGTAATAGATTGTCATTTTATTTTAATTCATTTTATATTTGACGTGACAGAACAGCTCTTAACTTAAATAGTGGACCTACGTTGTACAAGCATGTTTTGGAGACTAATAAAAGTAATTTTTACGATAAAAACCTCGATTTTAATAGTTTTACTCTACTAAAGCTTGTTCTACAGACACATTAAAACTGATTCCGTTTAATCCGGACTTTCGGTAATCCGGACTGGGTTCGGTCCCGTTAAACCCGGATTAGCGAGACTCTACTGTACCTATAACCATCTCTAATAACAATAACAGTGTCTTTTTACTTTCTTATATAAAGAGAAAGTATTGTGATGGCGCGAAAATTCGATTTTGAGATTTCGATGGATTTACACGTTTTGAGGTCCCCTGAGTCCAAAAAATGTGTGTCTGTGCAGACGCGTGGACCCTAACTTCTAGGTCGATTTTGACGAATTTGGGCATACAATTTCAGAAAAATCATACCCCGAGGGGAAATTGAAAAATGAATAGCCCCGTGAATTAGCCCCAAATTTGGAGGCACTACCCCAAAAAACTCTAAATAACGTGATTTCTTTTGTTGAAAAGTATGTACAGTTGGTCATTTAACCCCAAAAAAGTTATGTGGCATCTCCCGCTGCAAATGAAAAAAGTTTGAGAAAGGATGATTCAAATTTAAACTCAGTAGTTTTAATTGAAAGTTATTTTACTATAAATTATATCAGTTTATTTTAAATTTAATTAAAATGTTTGTTTTATACTCTTATTTTAATTGATGTGGTTTTAAAACTACTTTAATAAACTTGATTTTTATTTTTATAAACCACAAAATGTAAAGTTTGTTGTTTAGCAGAGAAGGGCGGACAACTTGCTTGGTTTCAGATGATGGAATGGTTTTGAGGGAGGGGGATCCTCATTACTGTATAGAGAGAGTTGTTGAAACTGGAGTATTTAGTTTGTGTGCTGTTGGTACGCTTGGCAACTGAATCAAACAAACTCTTGGGTACGAACTAACAGTTTCCTTGAGGAACTAAATGAGAGTAGCCTGAGTTTATCTCGGGCTCTAAATTCCTCTATTAGCTTGTTTTGGGTAACAACTGTGCCTCGTTACATTGCAGCACCTCCCTTAAAAACTCCCTCACCCCTAACTAACAATCTGACCAATTCATATTACCACCTCGTTCAAAGAAATCTTTATTTTAGGCCGTCGGGAAATGAGACTATTAAGGAGAATTTTCCTCTCTTTTTACTCCCAGAGATGAAATCTTAAACTAGAACCTCACTTTCTTGTTAACAAGTTTCCCTCTTTGTGTATTTGGTTATGTTCTTGTTCATTGTGAATTTGGATCAAGACCGTTACGATTTTCATTTTCTAAAGGAATTTCCTTTTTTTTACTCAACGTTATTTTGGACAGGAGTCTCATTAACGTGTTGCTATTAACCCTTAATTTTATTTAATGTTCAACTTTATCCTATCTTAGATTTTTTTACCCCTTGCAACTTTAGAAAAAAAATAATGTTAGAATTATCTTTACTTAATCATAATAATGTGTTATTGATACATATTATTCTAAAACTAGACAGTTGTAAAGGTCATAACAGGAATAGTTATCGTAATGAGATAAGTTTAGATAGTTGGAGATGATAATAGTCCGTTAGCAAAGGTTTAGGCTGGCAAAAATGGTTAGATCTTTTGATATAGTGATGGTTCGATCTTTAGATATAGTGATGGCTAGAGATTTTAGAGATGATTAGATCATTAGATATAGTGATGGCTAGAGATAGTTAAATCTTTAGATACGGTGATGGCTAAAAATAGTTTAGAGATGATATAGGTAGTGATGGCTAAAGTTGGTTTGATCTTTAGATACGGTGATGGCTTAAGATAGTTTATAGATGATATAGTGATGGCTACAGATGGTTTGTTCTTTAGATATAGTGATGGCTAGAGATAGTTTAGAGATGATAAGATCTTTAGATATAGTGATGGCTAGAGATAGTTTAGAGATGGTTACATGTTTAGATATAGTGATGGCTAGAGATAGTTTAGAGATGATTAGATTTTTAGATATAGTGATGGTTGAGATAGTTTAAAGATGATAAGATCTTTAGATATAGTGTTGGCTAGAGATAGTTTAGAGATGATTAGATCTTTAGATATAGTGATGGCTAAAAATGGTTAGATCTTTAGATACAGTGTTGGCTAGAGATAGTTTAGAGATCATTAGATCTTTAGATATAGTGATGGCTAGAGATGGTTTAGAGATTATAAGATCTTTAGATATAGTGTTGGCTAGAGATAATTTAGAGATGATTAGATCTTTAGATATAGTGATGGCTAAAAATGGTTAGATCTTTAGATACAGTGATGGCTAGAGATAGTTTAGAGATCATTAGATCTTTAGATATAGTGATGGCTAGAGATGGTTAGATCTTTAGATACGGTGATGGCTAAAGATAGTTAAGACATGACATAGTGATGGCTAAAGATGGTTTGATCATTAGATCTAGTGATGGCTTGAGATAATATAGAGATGATGAGATCTTTTGATATAGTGATGGCTAGAGATAGTTAGATCTTTAGATACGGTGATGGCTAAAGATAGTTTAAAGATGATATAGTGACGGCTAAAGATGGTTTGATCTTTAGATATAGTGATGGCTAGAGATTGTTTAGAGATGATTAGATCTTTTGATACTAGATTAGATCTTTGGCTAAAGATAGTTAAGAGATGACATTGTGATGGCTCGAGATGGTTTGATCATTAGATATAGTGATGGCTTGAGATAGCTTAGAGATGATTAGATCTTTTGATATAGTGATGGCTAAAAATGGTTAGATCTTTAGATACGGTGATGGCTAAAGATAGTTTAGAGATGATATAGTGATGGCTAAAGATGGTTTGATCATTGGATATAGTGATGGCTAGAGATAGTTTAGACATTATAGTTGGGCTTTTAAAAAGAGCTTACAGGTTAATAAAAATGACCTAGAGATTGTTGTAAAGGCCTAAGAAACAAATTTTATTTTACATGGAGAAATAGTTTCTTTGAATTCTTCAAGTTTACCTCTACAGACTTTATAATTCCTTATTATAATATAAGTAAAGGATTAAAGTGCATGACACTATAAAAAGGTCTTTGAGAGTCTTAAGACGTTAATATAGGACCGATTTATCGGTTAATTTATGATATAAAAAGCGCTAAATTGTTTTCTTCCTTTTTAAATTTTCTTTTTTTGCTGTCTCTAACCCCTTCCTAATCCCCAAGGTACTTTATAATAGAATTAGGGCTTGAGAAGAATTGTTAAAGGATTAGAATATGTTGCAAGGTTGTATAAGAAACGTATCAGCAACGTAACAAAGTGAGGTTAGTTTATAGATGGTGAAATGTAATTTAAAAAAAATAAACTTTATCAGCCGCATGACAAAGCGAAGTTAGTTTTATATTTCTTCTTTTTTTACTTCTTTCGTCGACATATCATCTACTTTACAATTCAATCGAAGTGATCATTAATATGGAAGTCTCAAACCTTTGGGAATTCAAATCGGACGTATTGGTTTGAACTCTTTTGAAGAAGTGAGAGTATTAAACATCTGGGTCACACTGCTTTAACTTAGTTGTTACTTCCAAAATTTTGGGAGCTTTATCACGCTGAATACGTCTCAGATTAACACGATGAAGAGTACAAGGGATATGAGATGTATGATTAGACATCTCTCGTAGACACGAGACTAATCATGATTGATCCTAAATCCTATTATAATAAGCGAGAGCTGCTATAATCAAAATTAAACCAGCTATATAGATACCTCACTCTCATGGGATAACATTTTGGTGGTACGTCTTCGTGCGTGTTCATTCGACCTGTGACTAGATACCTTCCTCAGGGATTTTCGTACGCAGTTACACTATCACCAATCTAGCCTGTACTTTATTGTTAATTTTTTTCTCAAATTAATATATTACTTTTAATAGTATACAATTACAAATAACTTTATCCAGATCATTTTAAAAAAAAGTTTATTCAAAACACCCTCATCATGGGTTCATTCTAACATTGTATATTATTTTATTCAGTACATTTGCCAAAATAAGAGTTAATTCATAATAATAATTATGACCAGAGAGGTTAATAAAGAGTATCACAATTATTCACAATAAATACTGTATAAAATATATTTAAGTTTTATCCAAAACATTGTCTAAAATGAGAATTCATTCACAAAAGGGGCTCATTCAGAACATTGTGTATAACAATATGTAAGTTTATTCAGAACTATAATTCCCTGAGCATACAAGTTAATACAGAATATCAGAGGAAAATTAGTATAAAGTTTTTAATTTTTAATAATTTTGAGTGTACACCCTATTCATTCAGATGAAATAAGGTTTTTTCTAAAATAATGACACCTTGCCAGCCATCACTGGATCTTATACAAGGAATATTATTGCAAAGTAATGTAGAATTAACTCCTTTCTCCCTATTTCCAATAGAATAAACTTCTCATCTACACATTTTATTGCGTAGTCCCCATGCAGCAGTGCTCCTACCCTATGAAATAAAATTTCTATTGCGATAGTCCCCATCCTGCAGTGTTCATACTCTATGAAATAATTTCAATGGACTCATTATCTTTGTGCTCAGAAATGATTTCTATCACGATAGTCCCCATCCGAGGGAGCCAGCGTGACCGAGGGGCTCTAGGCGCTCACCCACCCAGCTATCAATAAGTCGAGGCGACTCGAGGTCGTAGGTTTGATCTCGTGCCATAATACTCTCAATTGAATCTATGAATCGCTGACGGAGCAAGGCGAGGGACACCCCCTATGGGGCATCTTTCCCCACACTTTGATGTTGTGGGTTCGATCCGTGTCATGATGATGTGATTTGTATCTATGGTTCGAGGACGGTGCAGGGCGAGGGACACCCCCTATGGTGTATTCTTCCCCCTCACTTTGATGTTGTGGGTTCGATCCGTGTCATGATGATGTGATTTGTATCTATGGTTCGAGGACGGAGCAGGGCGAGGGACACCCCCTATGGGGTACTCTTCCCCCTCACTTTGATGTTGTGGGTTCGATCCGTGTCATGATGATGTGATTTGTATCTATGGTTCGAGGATGGAGCAGGGCGAGGGACACCCCCTGTGGGGCACTCTTCTCCCACGCTTTGACGCACGCTTATATAGCTTACTAATGATCACACCATACCCGCTTCGGCGGTACAATGTACAAATGTATGATGTGTGAATTAGCTGGAACTCTCCACCACGGGGGCCTAAAAGTTGGCCTAATTGCAAGGTTAGAACAAGTGGTTCGTTCTACCCGTCTAGTAGGAAGTACTAGATTACTACTACTACTAGTCCCCATCCTGGAGTGCTCTCACACTAAAAAATAATATTTCTATTGCGATATTACCGGCCTTCCCGGGTTCTTACCCTATGGCATAATATTTTTATTTCTATGGTCTCACTATCTTTGTGCTCAGAAAACTAGATTTTCCCCTTTCAATATTAGAATGTAAGGAAAATGGAGAAGGAAGAAAGCGAAATGGGTAAAGAGGATATAGGATTCCCAGATTATTTTTCGTTTTGATACTTTGTAGTAAGCAGTTGGCATTTAGGTATTATATGGTTCAATACTCTATACAATCATACATTTATTTTTTAAACCAAAATATCTCTTGCCCCAGCAAGAGATATTTTCAAGGGGTCTAATCCGAGACATTACAGATATTCCTTCATCCTTTCTTTATATTTATTTTTAACAACACAAGATCTCCTTATACCTCTCAATTTACAAAATCTTAATGATTATTACGTATATTTTTATATCTTAATACTCAAAAACACACTTCTAAAGCAATTTAAAGAAATACTATTGAAAGAGTTTTTAGTTCATTTAGGACCGAATTTATGAACCTTATCTTCAGCAACAGGTTGGCTAATGTCAAGTATCGTTAGCATATTATTTATAATTTATATTTATGATGATTCCTATTTATATTCATATATTTATGATAATTCCTGCAGTGAAATTGTCCTCAAGTAAATAATTAATATTATCAAATTAACTAGTGTTTACAATTCTTTAATTGTATCAAAACCATTGTAGGGTAAATGGTTTAGAGTAGACGTGATCGCAAAGGTTCTTCTGGTCGGCCATCCATCAGTATCTAGTTAAGGTTGAGGTTACGAGCTCGATCCCGCGCCCAGGCCCTTTGAATTATGGTTCAATATTGATCACACCGTACTCGCTTCGGTGATTAATCGGTGGGAAGTGACTGAACACTATAAGGGATCATTAAGAGGGCCCAAATAAGTGGCCTGATTGCTTGGATCCTGTATGACTCCGTGTTTTGTTTATGGGTCCAAATTTGTACATTGACAAGGAAAATGAAGGAAAGAATTAAAACGATACAGAGGATAACGGAAAGAAGCATGCTAGGAAGAACAAGAAAGAAATGATAAGGAAAGATGAGATAAGATGAGATAAGAAAGGAATCTGGTGTCAAAGACATTCTCAAAACTGTAAAACCCATGAAGTGGCAGTTGGCAAGACACATGTCCATCTAAGATGACACTAGATGGGCTAAGAAGGTTACAGAATGATATACAGAAGGGAAGGCGAGAGGAAGAAAGGTAGACATAAGTTAAGACGGTGACATGCTTTGGAGAAGGAAATTAGAAAAATTCAAAGAAGTAGATGAGGACAGAGATGTTTGGTCAAACCACAAGAAGGCCTATGCCCAGAAATGGAAAGAATCCAGAATAGTTATTCTTGGAATAAAATTGGGGAAAAAATGTTATTAATTTTTTAAAATTTAAATTTGCTTGTAGGGTAAAAATCTAAGTATAATATAAAACAAAGTTCTAATATCACTATGTTATTTTACATCAGAAGAGGAAATGTAATTGTGGATAAAAAAATGAAGACTTATTATTTTATCTACTCACGGCAGCAAAATTAAGCATTGTTGTATTGTTTTCAGTCTGCAAAATGTCATTTTTCTTGATTCTTTTGAATAAAGTGTCAGCAAAAGTTCAAAGTGTCAGCAAAATAACAAACTGGCTGTCACATTGTAAGAAAATTTTACTAAAAAAAGGTTACTTCATCGCAGGTTATAAACACTACCACATTGTTTATTTTTATATATTTAAGCGTAATATTCTGCTAAATAGTTATATATTTTTTGAAAATAACTTAAATAATTATAGTGACAAACAAATTTTACTATTTTACAATGATTATTTTTAAAAAATCACTAAAAATTGAGACAAAAAACAGTTGTTAATAAAAAAAAGTGGCAACCCTGAATTGTTTTGCCTTTGTTTTGATTTCTTGATGACTCAAACTTTCGTTTTTTTACAAGTTTAATTTCTTTAAATCTTTTATATATTAAAAAGGGAATATAATAATTAGTGTGATTTTTTTGCCGTTAATAGATAAAATATTGTATGTAACTATGCAGCAAAGGAAACATTCCTTACTCGTTTAAAGATTACCAGCTTCGGTTACACCTCAGCAGGTAATTAACATTTGCCTGCCTCCTTCCTCGGCTTCGCCTCTGCAGTAATTTTGTTTAGCCTATCCTCGCCTTTGGCTCGGAACTAAAACTTAAAAACTTGTCAGCAAAATTCCATTTTGCTGCCTAGTTACATAAATAACTATTGTGCCCCAAGAGGAAAATATTTCTAATTTTTGGTTTTTTTAAAAAAAGTATTTCTTTATTTTGTGTACAGGGTCTTCAATTCTTGAAAACTTAAAAAAATACTAAGAGTATGATACCCTTATTTTGATGGCATCGAAAAATATTTGTAAATATTAAATATGATTATTTCATTAAATTAATAGAATTTAATATTTCAGAAAATAATTAAAATTTCATATTTTACTTCTATTTTTTAATTTTAATTCTGAACGACACTTCTAAATTATATTTTATGATACCATCAAGAATAAGGGTAGTTTAATCTTAGTAATTTCATTAAGTTTTTAAGAAACTTAACACCCTATAAATAAATTCCAACGCACGATTAGCATGTTTGTTTACATTTAACAAAAATAATTTGCTCTTTGTTTAATTAAAGTAACTGTTTATATCGAGTTTTTAGTGAAAAACAATCTCGAGATTTAAGTGATTAATTTATATCATTATGACGAAAATGAGGAGAATTATAATCCTCCCGAAATAACTAATTCGGCACAAAATACTACTAATGAATTAATGCCATCTTTATCAAAAAAAGAGAAATACGAACTTACATATAGAAAGTTTATTACATATTTTTCCTGTATTTATTATTAAAATCCAACAATCGTGGATAAAGTAGGGTACGCAACTCGAGCGAAAACTGGATTTTGCTTTGCTCGTGTTGTTTTACTTCCCTCGCTATCGCTTGGGTGCAGAGTCCACACTCACATGCAAAATGCTACTTTCCGCACAAGACGCGTAATGTACTATTAAAGGCTCCCGCCACAAGCAAGAGTTTTTCTGTATCGCGAATTACTTTCTTCAAAAAAAAAAAAATATATATATATATATATGGATACTTAATCTTGGGACACTGCGTAAATAATATATTAATGTCAAAAACCTTATACAAATGAATCTTATTTGCCATCATCTTGTTTTCGTCGATTACACTTAAACAAAAACAATAATTAAAAGATACAAAGTCCCACCCTAGTTTGTTTCTTGTTATTTTTATATAACGCTCTATCACCCATACAACGCAAGTAATATTATTCGAGTATTAACGGGATCTTGAGAGAGAGGAGGAACTACAAGAAAAAACAAAATTGGCTTCAGTCCCGAATAAAAGGAAACGGAGTCAATACTCACTGAACATAACCACTTATTATCTAAAACTCCCCTTCAACTTTCTCGAGAAAAAAAGACCATAAATAACCAATAATTTAAACAATATTAAATAGAATTTTGTTCTGACAGTTTGTAAATGATAAGAAAGCCTTAATAAAAATAATGACTTCCTACTTCGCTAGTTATGTCTTTCTTTAATAAAAATTTGAATTTGCTTTCAAATTATAAGATTTCACACACTCTTTTTTACAAGTTATTGGTAGTATTCATACTACGGAACGTTTAAATTTTATTTTAAATCAAATAATAATTACTATTTTAAAGGGAAACAGACAGAGAAAAATAGACTTCAGCGCCGGGACTCGAACCACGGACCTCCCCCTCATTTCCAGTGCGCGGAGCTCTAACCAATTAAGCTACACTGAAGAATAATTTCCTCTGAAGATATCGATTCCTAATCCCGAATTAATCTTTCAAATGTTTCTACAAGACTTAGAAGTCAACAAACGACAATAGAACTAAACCGATAAATACGCTTGTAATTATAAAATACTCAATTAGTACCTGTACTTAGTACAATCAATTAGAAATTCAATTTTTACAAGTTATTGGTAGCATTTATACTACAGAACGTTTCATGAGGGGGAGGTCCGTAGTTCGAGTCACGGCACTGAAGTGTATTTTTCTCTGTCACACTCACACTCATTTTATTAAAATTCATTTGTCTCCAAATCTTGTAACCTAAATATGACCTACTTCCTGACTATATAGAAACAGAAACTAAAGCCCCGTTTATATGGTAATAGTTCTCCCATGATAGAACTATTGTGTCAGTCTTCGTCATACAACTATCACGGAGGTGTACAGTCACACGGCGAGAGTTAACATATGTCAAAACTTGTTGCCTTGTACTGAAAGTTATAATCATATGACTTGGATTCATAAATAGAGCACTAAATATATTACAATATTATATATTATAATACATATACAGCAAAAGGAATATTTATATTGTCGAAAACAACAAAATCTGATATCAAATATGAGGCTAGCTATCATATTTTCTTCCTTTTAGATCTGTTATTACGTGATATAGAAGTATAAACAAACAATAAGCCAATCAGCATCTAATATCTAGCGTGGTAGTTCTTAAAGCTGCCGCGTGAGTACTCTGACTGAAGAAGATAGAAAACTCAACTATCTCGTCTGACGAGATAGTGCGATGGGTTGATAGTTTTATCGCGACAAGATCTATCACGTAGTCTACACGGTGATGCTTGATGCGATAGTTGTCATTCAGATCTTATCAATTCAGGTACAAGAGGCAAGTTGACTACCTTCCTATTCAGTATATCTGTCAACCGCTGATCCGTATTGATAATAAGAGGGGTACACAGCTATCAGATCTCCGCGAGACCATATTTATTTATGGCCTTCGTATAGTGGATCCACAAAAAGTTTCCAAACCATCTTTTTCGCAGAGCCGCTTATAATGCCTATAAGTCCTCTTTTATTTTTTGTTTTTTATTTTTAAACCTTTCTTTTAAAAAATAATTATTGTATTTTAATAATGCAGTGTATATGACACAATTTTTTTCTATGATAACTGTTTTGTTGATTTTATACTTTACGCCCAAGGGTATTTTTGGCATTTATTGTTTATTTTTGGGCAATAGTACATTGCGCGTCGAGTGCGGAAAGTAGCATTTTGCATGCGAGTGTGGAGTTTGCACCCGAGCGATAGCGAGGGCGGTAGAACCACACGAGCAATGCAAAATGCCGTTGTCGCACGAGTTGCGTACTGTATTTTATCTACGATTGTTAGATTTAAATGATAAATACAGAAACAAATGAACTTGCTGTATGTAAGTTCGTATCTCTCACTCTCTTGATAAAGAGATAAAGAGATTCATTAGTTGTATTTTTTGCCGAATTAATTATTTCTGGAGGATTATTATTCTCCACATTTTCGTCAAAGTCACTTGATTCACTCATTGTTTTTCACTAACAACTCGATATAAACAGTTACTTTAATAAAAGAACACCAAATTAGTTTTGTCAAATGTAAACAAACTCACTAATCGTGCGTAAAGCTGAAGAATTCCTCTTCTTTACCACACTAGTGTGGTAAAGAAGAGGAATTATTCAGAACTATGAGACACGCATGCGCAATGAATACAAGTACGTAAATAATCACTTTCTACGCATCTAAACAGAGATACAATGTTTATATTTCGTATCAATCGTAGATAAAATTATTTTTTATTCTAGTTTTGTTTTTAACTTGGTTTGAATGATATATTATTTTACCCCTAGCATTAAAAGAAAAACTTAAGTCCTTTAAAGATGTTTTCTAAAGATATTAATGAAGAAGATCATTGAAAAACATCAATGAAACCAATGAAAGATTTAATATTGTCAATGCATCACTCGCATTGAAATTATGTTTGATGCATAGAATTTTATAAAGGAATAATCATGAACTACAGCGTAAATTGAAATATAGAGGTTTAAATCAAAAGAAAACTTTCATCAGCGAATATTATCAGTGAATATTATTTTGCTTTGTTTATAACCTGACTCAACAGAGCATAGCGTGGGGGAACCAGCGACGACGCGACGGCTTCATGAATATATTGTTATCTATACAGCCCCATTCACGCAGAGATCCGCTAGCTGTGAACCCACCTTTAACATGAATGCCTGACATGTTATCGTCAATAGACAACTGTGTGAAAAGACATTTGTATTTCACTTTTTAATTACATCCTGTCATATAGAAATTTACTTGTACATGTTTAGAAAGATATCTTACACTAAGACGAAATTGATAAATAATTTTAGCTTTAAATTTTGGGGTGATGCCCCCCGAAAAAACTCTGAAACGTGATATGTCTCGAAAACGGTTCCGAAAATTTCGAAAAAATTGTCAGTTTTGAAGTGACGCAGTTTTTGTCTGATAAGACAACTTATACTTGGAGTAGTACATTACGCGTTTAGTGCGGAAAGCATTTTGCATGCGTGTTATGTTCCTATAACCTGCTGATGTAAACAAATTATAAGCAAGCTTGCATAATCAGTCTTGCTGACTTCAGCAAGACAGCAGATATATATATGAGGGAGCTCTAGGCTCCTTGCTCATTATTATTATTTTTCTTTAAGCTCACTTATTATTATTGCTCATTCTTGTTGGAAATTTTCTAGTACTTGTTATCCACGTATAACTGTGTTTCTATATTAAATGTCTTAAAGTGAAAAATAAAGTTTTTAAAAACTCAGTCTTCCGAAGTACTCATTTAACTTGCGAGTGTCGAGTTTGCACCCGAGCGATAGCGAGGGTTGTAAAACCACACGAGCCAAGCAAAATGCAGTTTTCGCACAAGTTGCGTACCGTACTTTATCTACGATTGTTGGATTTTAATAATAAATACAGAAAAAAAAATAAATTAATAAACTTCCTGTATGTAAGTTCGCATTTCTCTTTTGATAAAGATGACATTCATTCATTAGTTGTATTTTGTGCCTAATTAATTATTTCGGGAGGCGTATTATTCTCCTCATTTTTGTCATAATGACATACTCAATCATTGTTTTTCACAAAAAACTCGATAAAAACAGTTACTTTTATTAAACAAACAGCAAATTAGTTTTATTAAATGTAAACAAACTCGCTAATCTTGCGTAAAGATGAAGAATTCTTCTTTTTTACCATCCTAGGGCGGTAAAAAAGAGGAATTCTTCAGAATTATGAGACACGCATGCGCAATGAATACAAGTACGTAAAGAACAACTTTCTACGCATCTAAACAGAGATACAATGTTTATATTTCGTAACAATCGTAGATAAACATTATTACATATAGAATAATGAAAAACGGAAAGCCTCTCCACAAAATGAATGTTTATTCCACATAACTAGTTTTCGGCCTCTCGGCCATCATCAGTGCCGGTAAAAGGTAAAACCTGACATTGAGTCACATGAGAGACAAAAAAAAACGGACTCGAGAGGCGGAAAACTAGTTATGTGGAATAAACATTCATTTTGTGGATAGGCTTTCCGTTTTTCATTATTCTATTGATATCAACTCCACTTGCGCTCTTAATCTTCAGATTATTACATATCCTTACAACGAAAAACCCCCCCACCTCTAAGATTAACTTCTCTTAAAAATAATTGACTGTATTTACTGAGGAGATTTCAGCGAGTGTTAGTGAAACAGAGAAATATGACTTGTAACCATTTCATGGCTTTAGGCTAGAGTAAATCTTGGAGAGATAAATAGGACCCTCGGGAAAGGTATTATCGCACTCGCACAATATATTATATAGAAACACGAGGCATTCTCTATCTTTGTTAGATGGTCAACCATATTATGACATTCTTTAGATCTATATTTGGAAGTTATACCTTTAGGAATGTTTTTTTTTAATTGCTTTGTCATTATTAATACGTTTTCATAATCAGAATGATAACACTACGTTTGATGATAATGATACGCCGTTATCAACATAGTTTCACTTTTTACATCAATTATACCATTGCTAAAGTTTACTCCTAAGTGTTGGGCCTGGAAGGGGTAATACGTTTTGAATATTATTTAATCTAACCGGCTATAATTTCGTACCTTTAAGGACATAATATCACCTGTTATAATATGTTTATATTGTCGTTTCCATTAGCTTGGTACAAAGTTAACACTTTCTATTATTTTTTAACAAAAAATATTGTCAAGGAGTTAATACGAGAAACATACGACTGGGGGTTGGTAGACATTTTCCGTCAAGCAAAAAACAACATGAAACGTGATGCTCTGATAGTTTTTTTTTTTTTTTTTTTAAATATAGTACCAGGAAGTTAGAAGCTAACCGATAGTTCAGTTTTTACATAAACCCAAATTTGGGCTCGGGTTCTAAACCTGAAGACTGACCACTTAGATGGGTCCATTGAACAAGCCTAGCCTCGGCCTATTTTTTATTACAGATCGGAAGGGAATCGGCCACTGTATACACAACCACTTGATGACTTTATAATTATCAGTGTATTACCTTCCTGGGATGAAAATTAATAACTTGTTTCCATTTGATATGATGGGAAGAGAGGGGGAGAAGTCTGTTAAGAAGTAAAATTGGTACAATATTATAGTTACGAGATTTACCATCCCTGATTTTACTTAGACTCCTCCTGTATGAAAGCTCTGATTAAAAAATTCTTCATTAATAAAAGTAACACTTTGGCTTCCAATCGAAACTTGCAATTTGGTTTCTAACCAAAACTTGCACTTTACTTTCTTACCAAAACCTCCAGTTTTTCATATCAATTTTTCCAGATAATTTCTATGTAACCAAATCAAACGCAGGTCAACATAGGTCATAAACTATTAAGTGTATTATATAGAGGTTGACTTAAAATCCTAAGCTAGAACGAAGGGACCATTTAACGAGCTTAAAAAAATGCTCTATTTCCTGCCATTATCCTTTTATTTATCTCTTCTGACACTTTCCCGCAATACAGAACTACTAACTTGAGTAAAAAACATATTTATGAATACATTATTTTGATTTTATCTTAACTTTAAGATTGTTTATCTATTTTAAAAGATAATAGAGAGACTAATTGAAAATAATAGATAAGATAATCTTTTATATATATATATATATATATATATATATATATATATATATATATATATATATATATATATATATATATATATATAAAACAGGTTTTTAAACTTTGCTAATGTGATCTCTTTTGGAAGAGGTTGTATTAGGTTTTTATGGGTGTATAGAGTGATTTAATCTGGGTGGGGGCGATAATTCAGTGGCTATATATCCAGGCGTGACGTTAATGTGTGACGGGGAGGACGTTATTTAAACTTTATACATGAACCGTTAGGATTGATCTTACAAAACTTTATAATAGCATCTGAGAAACATTCTAATTTAAATGCTTTAAAACAAATGGAAGCGCTTATTTTGATTCTAAGTGCTCTTTATTTTAGAAAATTGGAGAAAATACATGTATATCGTCTATGTATAAAAATTTCAATTTTCAGAATGAAAAACAAATAAAAGGAACGGTCAAAAACATTTTCTCTCTATGTAAAATAATACTTTATTTTCTTTATCAAAGTAGCTTTTGGCAAACAGACAAATATTTGGTGCTACTAGAAATTTCAGAATATGGAGAATTATAACTGATTCTGCTACAAAATCTCAATAAAAAGCCGGATATTAGGTTTGTTCCAACAGACAATTCCAGAACGGCTCTGGACCCAGTTCAGGATTAATTAAATGCGCATGCGTCCATGAGGACTGGTTCAGCACTGATTCGAAAAGAGGAGCATGTTGGAACAATTTAAGAACTCTTTTAGAACAGTAACCTTTTAGTTATCTTCATTAATCTTAATTCTCCACTTGTATTTATTTATCTGTTTTCACTGTTCTATTCTCTCAGAATCACTCCATTTTTTGTTGGACGTGGGACTAAAAGTTCCAGAACTGTTCGAGAAGCGTGTTGGAACGACCTTTTGACAGTGCTGTTTGTAGGGACTTAGCCCCTACGTAATATTATTTATTTATTTATTTTATTATTTTTAGTATTTTGTCAAAGTTGTCAATATTTTCATATTATATTAATTTTTAATTGAGTTTTACGTTCTAAATAGTTTCCTAGTTAAGATACAATATAGAAGCTAGTATACGAGTTAGAAGAACCCCACAATTGGTGACCCTCTCTGGAAAAAGATCACGCAGTAAGTTCAAAATTATTTTAAATAATTTTTTTTTCTCGCTGTCAAAAGTCAAAATTTAAATTTTAAAAAAAAAAAAATCGAAATAAAAAAAAATGGAATTATTAAATTTAGAAGAAGATAATTTGGAAGTTAATATGGTTAGTGTAAAACTACCACCCTTTTGGACAACAAGCCCAGCTATTTGGTTTTTAACGGTGGAAGCCCAGTTCAATACAAGAAATATAAGAATAGAAAGAACGAAATACGACCATGTAGTAGCTTCATTGCCGCAGGAAGTAGCGGTCACAGTTTACGATATCATTCAAAATCCGCCAGCTACTAACCCTTACACTACACTAAAAAATGCACTTATAGAGCGGCATTCTGTCAGTGAAAGCCGACGTATTGAAGAATTACTGTCAGGACAGGATATGGGTGATAAAAAACCATCTGCTTTTTATCGATCTTTAAAACTATTAGCTGGTTCATCCACTTTAGTAACAGATGACCTTATCACCAAACTTTGGCTCAGAAAATTACCTACCATGGTCCAAACCGCAGTGACAGCTAGTGGAAAAACTGCAGCTGAAGATTTGATTGCTATTGCTGACAGCGTGCAGGAGGTTTGCAATAGGCAAACGTCATCAGTTCTTTCGATTGCTTCAACATCAAGTGCAATTACTCCACCACAAATTTTCTCTCTCACTGATAGAGCCATTCAAGAACTTTCGCAACAAAATTTAAAGCTTCAAAATGAAGTATCAGAAATTAAACGCTTATTAGCTAACTTAAACACTAACAATAGAGCTTACAATAATCATTATCAAAGAAATCAGCGTAATAGATCAAGAAGTAGACAACGTGGGCGCTCTAACTCAAGAGAAACAGGAATGTGCTGGTACCACAATAAATTTGGTGCACAATCTTACAAATGTACCAAGCCTTGCACATTTAAAATGCCGGAAAACCAGTAAAGTCCGTTGCCGTAGCGACCGGTAACGGAGCAACGCACACCAGTCGCCTATTCATCAAAGATGCTAATACAGGAAGGAGCTTCCTCATTGACAGCGGAGCAGATGTTTCAGTCATTCCAGTATCACAAACAAAAATAAACAATAAATTTCCTCTTTATTTACTTTCAGCAGCAAACGGTTCAAAAATTGAAGTTTTTGGTTCTAAATTAATTAATGTAAATTTAGGCCTTAGAAAAGACTTCAGACATTCATTTTTGGTTGCAAGCGTAAGCACACCTATAATAGGAGCAGACTTTTTGGAAAAGTTTGAACTAGTAATTGACATAAAAAATCGTGTCCTTACTGATCCTCAAACTGGACTTAAAGCTAAAGGAGTTATAAAAAATTGGATTACAACATCTCCAAAATTTTTTGAGGTTAGCAAAAACGAATATGCTTCTATTTTACATGAATTTCCAAACATTGTCAAAGAACCTGATTTTGCTGCTCCAGTAAAGCATACTGTGGTCCATAGAATTATTACAAAAGGTTCGCTACCCGTTTCTCGTGCTAGGAGGCTAGATCCAGCAAAACTTAAAGCAGCCAAAGAAGAATTTGAATACATGTGTCAGATTGGAATATGCAGACCATCAGCATCACATTGTTCCTCACCACTCCATATGGTCCCAAAGAAAGACACGACCGACTGGCGTCCGTGTGGGGACTATAGGAGGCTAAATTCAATTACAGTGCCTGACAGGTATCCTATACCTCATATACAAGATTTTTCCGCAAATCTCTCTGGATGTACAATATTTTCAAAATTGGACTTAGTTCGGGCATATCATAACATCCCCATAGCCCCGGAAGATATTTACAAGACAGCTGTGATAACACCTTTTGGGTTGTTTGAATTCACACGCATGCCATTCGGATTACGGGATGCTGCCCAATCATTTCAAAGATTCATGCACCAAGTTCTGAGAGGTCTGGACTTTGTTTTTGTTTACCTTGATGACATCCTTATATACAGCAAATCCGAAAATGAACATAAAGAACACTTACGATTACTTTTTCAACGATTGGATGAATACGGTCTCAAAATTAAAGCGTCTAAATGTATTTTTGGAGTAACAAAATTAGAATTTTTAAGCCATGAAGTTTCAGCAGAAGGGATTTGTCCAGCTAAAAAGAGAGTAACTGTCATCACCGAATTTCCCGAACCTCAGTCTATTAAACAAATACAGAGATTTATAGGTATGGTACAATATTACCATAGATTTTTACCAGGTTTAGCGCATAAAATTGCACCACTTCATTCCCACCTGGCACTTCTACAAAAAGAAACAAAAAACAAATCCAAAAACATATGCATTTGGCCAGATCAATGTAAACATGCATTCCAAGAGGTAAAACAAGCTTTAGCCAACGCAACCCTCTTAGCATTTGCAAAAGACAACTCTACACTTAGCATAGTATCAGACGCATCTAATACAGCAGTAGGTGCTGTATTGCAACAGCAAACAAATAAAGGTTGGGAACCTCTAGGTTTTTTCAGCAGGAAATTAACCCCAACACAATCAAGATATTCTGCTTTTGATAGAGAACTTCTCGCAATATATTTAGCCATAAAAAATTTTAGATATATGGTCGAAGGTCGGGAGTTCTTTGTCATGACAGATCATAAACCTTTAACTACAGCCATGTTCACTAAAACAGAAAGATCACCAAGGCAAGCTAGACATCTAGACTACATTTCACAGTTTACATCGGATATAAGATATATTACAGGAGCTGAAAACATAGTGGCAGATGCATTATCTAGAATAGAAGCAATAGATATGACACCAGACTGGGAGGTTCTCGTGAAGCTTCAGGTGGACGATTCTGAATTAAAAGAACTTTTAACCAGTAGACAGGAAAATTCTCATTTTAAACTGGAGAAAGTAAAAATTCCTGCTACTACTTTCGAAGTATGGTGTGAATCCTCATTAGGAAAACACCGTCCATTTATCCCTAAACATATGCGACCCAAAATATTTAACCAATTCCATGGTTTATCTCATCCTGGCATAAAATCGACTCGTACAAAAATTTGCGCCAAATATTTTTGGCCTGGCATGAACAAAGATATCAATGATTGGTGTCGAAGTTGCTTAGAATGCCAGCGCCAAAAGATCCATCGCCATATAAAAACCCCAACTCAATCAATCCCCATCCCTCCTGGTCGCTTCCAACACATTCATATGGACCTGGTAGGACCATTACCGGTGTCAAATAATTTTCATTATATCCTTACCATAATAGATCGATTCTCCAGGTGGCCTGAGGCATACCCCATCAGGGATATATCTGCACAAACAGTGGCAGATACGTTTGTTAAGCAATATATATCCAGATTCGGAGTTCCGCTACAAATAACAACAGACCAAGGTTCCCAGTTCGAATCCAGGTTATTTGACGAGCTTACCAAATTACTGGGAACCCAGCGGATCCGAACTACAGCTTATCATCCGCAATCCAACGGTATGGTGGAAAGGTTTCACAGGGTACTAAAATCCGCCATTCGAACATCTGGCAACCCAACCTGTTGGTCTGACGAGCTTCCACTCATACTGTTGGGAATCCGGACCGCGGTGAAAACAGATCTTAAAATGAGTCCCGCTGAGATGCTATATGGAGAATGCCTCCGGGTACCTGGAGAATTATTCGAACCCTCACCTAATTTTGATATTTCTGATCCCACTAACTTTGTAGATAAATTAAGACAAAATTTCAGATCCCTTCATTCCCCAGCCACAAGAGTAAACCCAAAAGAACAAATTTTTGTACCCCAATCACTCAATGATTGTAACCATGTTTTTGTACGAGTGGATAGATGCAAGGGTGGGCTTAACCCACCATATGAAGGCCCATTTGAAGTTATTAGAAAATCTAGAAAAAACTTCATAATAAATCAAAATGGTGCCCAAAAAGCCGTGTCAATAAATAGGCTTAAACCTGCCAAGTTGGCAGTGGCAGGCAAAGACAAAGCGAAAAAAGTCCGCTTTCAGCTGGGGAGGGGGTCCTGTAGGGACTTAGCCCCTACGTAATATTATTTATTTATTTATTTTATTATTTTTAGTATTTTGTCAAAGTTGTCAATATTTTCATATTATATTAATTTTGAATTGAGTTTTACGTTCTAAATAGTTTCCTAGTTAAGATACAATATAGAAGCTAGTATACGAGTTAGAAGAACCCCACACTGTTGGTATAAACCAATTGCAAATGAGATCAAGGATGAAAGATTAAGATTACTGGGCTACGTTTAACGGATGGCAGTGGAAAGATGCCCTCTAAGGTTCTATAGACATCCAGAAGGCTGAAGAAGTCGTGGTAGGTCAAGGAAAAGATAAATGCTTCTTTAACGCCCGGGTAGAGGAAGAAGATAGAGGAGGATAAATGATTATACCTTTAACGCCAGGGAAGAGGAGGAAGATAGAGGAGGGGAGTCTGAACTGTAGACTGAGATGATTGGAAGAATGTTGTCGAGCACGGGCAGTAGCGCCATGGGGCCAGTAAGTAAGTAAGCTTTTGGCCTTTAAAGGCCATTATAAAATAATACAAAGAGGTAGATTCTAAATTATTTTGGAGAAAAACTTAATTTTATTTGAATCCATTTAGATGATCTTCATCAATGCTCTAATTCCTGAAAAGGAAGTTATCTTGTTCCTCGTTTGTCGTTGAATTAAATCTTTAAAGATATTGGAATATTGGTGATTTTTACTTTTCCTCACTTTCCCCGAAGGTATATAAGAAAAGTAGTATTGTTTTAATACAAAATATGCGACACCTAGATTTCAATGGAACTTTTAAGCTAAAGTGTTGAAACTGGGTACAAAAATCAGTCCTTACTTAGAGTTGTGCCAGGGAGCCAGGGTAACCGCCGCTCAGCTATCAATATGTCGAGGCAACTCGAGGTCGTGGGTTCGATCCCGTGCCATGATACTCTGAATTGCATCAATGAATCGCGGACGGTGCAGGGCGAGGGGCACCCCCCACTCTAGGGGACTCTTCCCCCACTCTTTGATGTGGGTCGGATCCGTGTCATGATGATGTAATTTGTATCTATGGTTCGAGGACGGAGCAGGGCGAGCGACACCCTTTATGGGGACTCTTCCCCCACGCTTATATAGCTTACTAATGATCACACCATACTCGCTTCGTCGGTACAATGTACAAATGTATGATGTGTGAAGTAGCTGGAACTCTCCACCTCCACCACGGGATGTAAAAAGGGCCTAAGTGATGGCCTAATTGCAAGGTTCGAACAAGTGGTTCGTCCTACCCGTTCTAGTAGGAAGTACTAGGAAAGAAGTACTAGGGTTGTGCCGCCCAGTAAATCATAAATTTGTGACGTAATTAACCCATTTTGCTGTCAGCAAAAATGTTAGAAACTCGTAAAAAATCCAAAATTTGTTGCACTAATTATATCTCTTTATAAGTCAAATAATTCCACTAAATTTCGTTTTGATATCTGCCACCATAAATTATTTCGGAACAATTTCGCCAATATCAACTAATAAAATATCAATAGAAACTGTTTAATATAAAGAACAAAATGCAACAAGCCTGATCAAAATAAATTGAATAATTCAAAAGTTATTTAGCATTTTTATTTTTAAAATATTATCACTGTTTTGATATGGGAAAGAGTGTGTTTTTATTTTGAAATATTTAATATTATTTATTTTATCAGCTGTCTTGTTGGTTGTCATTTATATATATATGCTTGGTGAAAAAAAGTTCCAAGACGCCCGAGTACGATTAAATTTTTTTTTTCGCTCTTTCATTTCTTCTGGGTTTTGTGATTTGTGTTACCACGTTGAGAGAACAAATTTAACTCGGACATGCGCAGAAAAAACCATTAGCCGTAGTGACGCTGATAATAAGAGAAATACCTGCGCTCCCGAAATATCTTTAAGAATGGACAAAATTTCGAATGAATGGAATTCATTTAAAAAGAAAAGAAACAAATTGTAATCTTTTTACATATTATGAGTTAGTCTGCTAAATATTATGATTGGTATACGATGCAATTTTTTAAGTTTATAAACTTTTTTAAGAACCATATTTATGGAACATTAACATCCTAAAAATTGAATTTTTGGCCCCATCAGAATTCTTTCTTTTCTATATATAGTCCGTCTAAGAAAAAAAAAAAAAAAAAAAAAAAAAAAAAAAATACATGTCCAAAAACATATTGTGAGAATATCCAAAGGATAAACACAATGGAATGTATGTTTAGCTTCACACAAAAAAACAATACTACTATAAATATTTACAAAAATAAGCAGCTATCCCTTAATGCAACAGTTTGTCACATGTACTATTGGTGCCAAACACAAACATGAATACTAGCGCCAAATTCAACTCTACAATATTGATACTATAAATTTTAAATCGAAAAATATCTAATGTAATTAATTTATTGCTAAAAATGTTGAGCAGGTGTTAGTTTATATTTCAGATTCAATTTTATTGTTTTATTTTATTCAATATTTCGGACTTGTACTATATGGTTAAATTCGTATTGAAATGGACTACATTTTGAGAATTTTTTACAATCAAAACAGTTGGAATCGTTTTTGACCATTTTTTCTTCACGATGTTTGGGGTTTTTTGGGGCAGCGTCCCCAAACTTAGAGTTTAAATAGAGGAAATCAATGAGGTATTTTAACCCACGGAAGAGTTATTTTTTCTTAAAAACTGTAAGGTATTTGTATCAAATCACAATAACTATGCAAATCAAAATATTAAGGACTTCTTTAGATTGTTACTCCCCTCTGTATTTTTGAAATAAAAATAACTTTGACTAAATAACTATTAAGACAAAGGGATGTTTAGTCCAATGTACTTTTGGACAAAGGAATATCCCTCTTATGTTTTTATAAGGGGAGTAACAATGTATAGAAGAACATACCCGGCACCTTCTTTAGATTGTTACTCCCCTTGTTTTTTTGTGGGGAGTAACAATCTAAAGAAGTGCTGGACTTTTCGATTGACAGTAGTGCTGCTGCAATACACTCCTCACCAGTTTTGTTTGGGTTTACCGAAATTTTGGAAAAAAATATATACCAACTGATCCACTCCTACTTATTTGTCATAACGTTACCTCCTGTATTTGTTTATGCCAATGTTAAAAGAAATACATTTTTCCGAAATTTTGGTACTTCCACCATTTTGTTTTTTACTTTTTGTCAAAATTATAAATTAGAATGAAAAGGATCAGTCGATCCTTGTAAAATTTACTTACTTAACTTACTTTATGCCATCCTCTTTTATCGTGAAGTGTAGAGATTTGACAAATTAATTTCCACGTCGTTGTATCTCCAGCCTTCGTGCTTGGTTCCAGTCTACTCTTCACTGCTGGAGTGAACTTTTTATGTTATCCTCCATATGTGTCAGCTTTCTTCTGCCTCGGGGTCTTTTCTCTTGGGGCCTTGGTTACCGCTCATTTCCCATCCTTATCATATGGCTGAACCATCGGAATTGATTAGAGCTCACCATGTTTCTGATGGAGTTGATTTTAAGGTTGTCTCTGAAAGTTTGGATTCTAATACAGTCTCTTCTAATTACACCTTCTACTGTTCTCCAATATCTCATCTCAGCAGTTTGAAGAAGTAGCAGTTTCCTTCTGAGTGATAGTCCAGCTTTCTGATCCGTATGTAAGTATAAGTACAAAGGTATTTTTGTAGACTAACATTTTGGTTTATGCAGAGACCTCCTTCTTTGAAATAAACTTTTTTGTTTAAGGCTTGAAATAGATTACCAGCGGATTCTGCTCATGCGTTAATTTCTGGTCTGATTTTGCCGTCTTTGATGGTAATTGAGCCAAGATATTTAATGATGGGAACTTGCTCTAATAATTCTCCTCTAAAACGTGAACTTTTCTTTCCGAGAGATATACATTTAAATTACCATTCCTAATAAAAAAAAAAAAATCTTGTATTCTGAAAATGTCTTTATTCTTATATGCCATTAGTTATCTGTGTTTATTTTATTATTTTTTTTATAAAAAAGGTAAATTTTATAACATTTAAAAAACAATATTAGAGTTACTTGATAAAACCTTATGATTGTTTTAGTACTGAAGAAAACATGAGATTTTTTTTTTTAAAAAACGTAATATAAGGCAATATATTAAAAGATTTTGTAACATAAATATAATTTTATGTAATATATAATAAAGTAATATACGAGTATATCTATAAAATACCTACAGGCTAAATAAATATAATACCATGATATATGAGCGTAAAGCGATTCATCCATCTAAATATTTTTATTCATATTATGGTGTACGGGAAATAGATAAAATTGATTTAGTTTTAGAATAGACGTCATGGCTCTAACGTTAAAGAAACCACATTTTTAGTAAACGATGAAAAAAGCATATATATATATATATATATATATATATATATATATATATATATATATATATATATATATATATATATATATATATATATATATATATATATATATATTATATATAAATGGTTTTGATTTTTTACATGAATTAAAGTATCAATCAAGCAAAAGTTAAAGAGCGTAGACGGTTGAAATTAATCTGGTGCTATTTGCTGTCGACACACCCTCCAAATATCATAAAAATCAGACAAGTGCTTTTGATAATATAGGTGTAAATAAATGCATGTTTGTGCGCATGTCGAAGAAAAATAAATGGACGCAGAAGGTTGAAACTTATATGGGACCAACAATGAGCTAATTATGACCTACCATACAAATCATATTAAAATCGGACGTGTAGTTTTTATGATATGTTGGATTCGTAAAAATTGAGTGAAAGACATACATGGAACCAAATAATATTCCTTGATGTCTGAAACGGATTTCTGTCTTCGAATTTTTGAAATCGTAAAATATTTTCGTTCTTCAGAACGATAACATATCTTCCGTTACCTTCGGTAAGCTCGGAAGCAAATAAAATCAAGACTGTACTATATAGATTATTCATTCTATTATTAAGAATAAAATGCCCTGAGAATCGGAGTTGGGGACTATTTATTTTATGCAAAATTTTCTGTATCTTATTATTAGGATTGATAAATAATCATTTTTTAATCAAGATTAAATTTAATCCACAGTAATCTTAATTGTGCATGTAAAAATATTAAAAACCTAAATATCCCTAACCTACGCTTCAATAGCTTTCATTTAATATAAGGGAAATAACAAACAAAAGTGAATGGAATCATATTAGTTCAGAATTTATCCTTTTTATAGAGAAACCCATTAAAAGTATTTGAGGAATTCTAACAGAAAAGGAACCTTCCTGTTGAAATTTGTTAAGATTGACATTACTGCGCATGTCATACAAACAGATACTTGGGTTTGTCTAATGATTGTTTGGACCGTATGATATACGGTTTGCAGACGACCCATACGAGGGTTGGAACAGCTCGGAAGACAGTACGGAACACTGTTACAAGTCGTGTTGGAACGGTGATTATCCATGAGGCATGACTGTGAAATTGACAGTTCACTGCTAAGTTGGAACAAATAGCTGAATATCCGTGCTTCGCAATGGAGTGTTTAGAGAGGAGATTAATTTAATTTTATGTTATAAGAAATTATAAGTAATCATTATACGTATTCAAATATTCATAACTTCGCTTTTAATACTCTTATTCACTTAAATACTTTACTAAAATATCAGTCCGAGATAACTCAGACAAACTTTCTCATATAAGAGTTCATAATTACTTAGCCCAGTGTTATCCAGTTATTTGTTTTCATGTTTCCGTTGATACATTTAATTAATATTGAACATTTCATCAAAATTTATCATAAAAATAACTTTTCCTCGGCGGGGAATCGGCCTCTCTCTCAGACCGAGTTTAAAGTTATTTCTTCAGGAACTAGATTTTTCCAGACGGAAAAAATTATCGTTTGATTCGTATTTAAATGGACTACATTTTAGAATTTGTTTTATTTAAAATAGTCGGAACTGTGTCCAAGAAATATTTATTTTTTCAGAGTTTTTTGGGGGTAGCGCCCCCAAATCTAGACAGTGACCTTCCTCTTGTTTCAAAGTCTTTTTTTATGGACCTTTAAACACTTTTAACAAAAATAACATTTATTTTTAAGGAAAAATGTTTCTTTTCCTTCCTGCAAATAACAATGTTAATAACAAATTGGATGTACGACAATTGGTTCCCAATTTGTTATGCAAACAAGAATGAAATAAAAAGACATTTTTAAGTTACGTAATTCAAAATCGATACAACTTGATTGACTTATTAAGGTAACTATCTCGCCTTCTCTTTGCCTATTATCAATGTGATACTTTATTCTTGTTGAATTTAGCCTCATTACAAAATAATGGTTCTTCAATTACCTAAACGTAGGTATAATTAATATAATTTATGGTTGTTTTCAAATGATTTTGATTTTTATATAATTTAATCTCATAAAGTGGCAGCAGTAGGTATAATAATAATAATAATTATAATATTGTATTTGATAGAGAATGGGTGTAGAGAGAGCAATAAATAATCAATTTTCAATATTAGATTATACAATTTCAATAATTGAACGAATCGTAACACATTTCAAAATGATAATGTATAATATTAATGATTTAAGGATGTGTAAGATTATATATGATTATAAATGATTTGTCAAATACATATAATTTTCAGGTTTATTAAGAAAATGGATCCAGGAGAATAATATACGGGAAAACCGAATCTGTTTGCACAGTATTTTCATGGGGGTAGAAGGGGGGGGGGAGAAGAGAAAAGTGATATTGGATTTATATATTACCTAGAATATAACTCAAAGGAATGAAAGGAAAAGTTGATCTGATTTAAACATTAAAAAGGAAAGTGTAGGAAAGTGATAGCCTAAGTGATAATCTTCGAGTTGGAAAGTAGAATTTCGTTTTTCTTTTCTCAGTTATTAGTAAAGTTCTTCAAATATTAAGGCTCTTGGCAAAAAAATACATTTTCTTTTCCTTTATTCTTATTTTATATATATATATATATATATATATATATATATATATATATATATATATATATATATATATATATATATATATATATATATATATATATATATATACACCTACATATTATACGCATACTTTTATTGATGTTTCTATCTATAAATTATTGAAACCAGTTTGAAAAATTATAATTTACAGTTTGTTTACTCATTACTTAAGATTGTTGTTATTAAATAAAATGTAAATACAGTTTATAATAATAATTAATTTAAATTAATAAATAAACAAATGAATTATTAAATCCTTACTAATCTTACTCATTAGTACATTAAAAAAATTGTTAAAAATCGACTTAAAATTATTTAATATTTATGAATCTCGTCATTTTGTTTTACTGAATTTAGGATTTATTGGTGTCACTTGTTCTTTTTTAAATCTGCATTACCCTAATTCAGATAAAAAAATTGTCTGCTCATAAGATTCCGGGACAGAAATCCGTTTTAGATATCAGGGAAGTGTTTGGTCTCGTGTCTGCCTGTGTTTCTTTTTAGGGTCCGTAGGCAAAACCAAGGACCCTTATATTTTCCTGCGTGTGTCTGTCCGTCCGTCCTGTCGCCTGCTCTCTCGGCTACACCTTTCTTCCGATCACTTTGAAATTTGGCATATATGTGTATAGTACCTACCTTCACATTTAAAAAATATAGCGACTTAAACAAAACATTTTTTCAAAAAAATTAGGGTAAAAAAACTTAAGGGTTAATTTTTTTATTTTTTTTTCGACACCGTGAGGGGTATTATAATATGAAAGGGTATGTCGAGCTGATTACAAAAATATATAATTCTTTGGTTATAACTTTGATAGGGCGAGCGTAGGCAAGTTTGAAGTGGGTGTGAAACGTGCCCCCCCCCCTCTATCTCGCTTATGTGAAGTGCAAAAAATCTGAAAAATTCCTGTACATTCTTCGACCAAAAATAAAGATACCACTTTTTGGAAATTTCGAAAAAAATATTATTTTATTTTTTATTGACAAAATACTTTTTTTTTATAACTACGGTCTTTTCGATGTATTTATATGGTTGTAGTCCGGTTCAGTGGCAAAAATAGTATATTATGTTACTAGGCTGTGAAGTGAGTTTTTTCTTTACCGCGGCAATTACATTTACTGTCGAGCTAAGCGAGACAGTAAATATTGCCAAGGTAAAGAAAAAACACTTCACAGTCGCGTAGCATATGCTATTTTTTCCGAGGTAGCAGACAATGAAAAAACATTAAATATTAATCACTAATCAATATATAACAATAACAAATATTAGTACATACTTAAGACTTAAAAAAAGAAACCTTAAAAAGAGGTTACACTATAAGAAAAGATAAATAAAACGCATTGACATCTAGCGGATTTTAATCGTACTAGAAGCATTTCTACAAAGACTGCAGCGGTACACGGAAGTTTTGACAACTACCCGCCGGAAAATAAAAATCTTTTAGTTCCTAGGACGTAAAAGATTTTTTCTTTACAGCTAGGAGTAATGAAAAGATTTTTTAAGTCCACGTAATGAAAAAATGGATTTTAGCTATGTTTTTTAGGCTCTAAAGTTACTGTTTCACAGCCTACCACGGAAAAAAATACTTTGTCAGAAATTTGTTTATGTGTTTTGAGAATATCAGACCCATAGGATAGTTCAAAGTAAGCTTTTTAGTATTTTAAA
Source organism: Gerris lacustris (assembly GCA_951217055.1). Lineage (NCBI taxonomy): Eukaryota > Metazoa > Arthropoda > Insecta > Hemiptera > Gerridae > Gerris > Gerris lacustris. The sequence continues at coordinate 53,038,557 of OX578283.1, read as the reverse complement.
AACACCATCAATAGGGTACTTCTTAAACTATACAGGGTTGACTACGGACCCTCGAGGTGTGCTGACTAGCACACACCTGACCTGTTTATTTTTCTTACGCGAATAAAAGGACGGACTGAGACACAAAAAATAAAAATGTTGACGTCTGAAACGGATTTTTCTCTATTGGAACTTTTTTAAGCTTGGGAGCAAAAATCGTCGGAACAGGGTACGATAAATAATTTTCCACTTAGTTTCAGAATGTTTGGGAGGCACTGACTCACAATTTAAATCTAAAATTTAATTACATATAATATTCTAAACATGTGCATGTGCACACTTTTATGCCAAAATTGGTTAACTAGTTTAGGCTCTATGCGTCTACTCAGACGGACAGACATTTTTTATAAAGACCACTTTCTTAGTCTTCATAATAATAATAATAATACCAAATATATATATAGTAGGACCTCGTTAATCCGGACCAATTCAGGAACAAGGTCGACGGATTAGCGGGATTTCCGGATTAGTGAGGTGTTAATAAACATAAAACACTTTTTGAAAAATTGTATGTATAGGTTCTGTATTTATATTAACATATTATGTTGATAAATTAAATGTACAGAATGAACGTGATATGTAATGATATAATATGTATGTGAATGAACATATTTAGTACATTCCTATCAGTTTCTAACCGTTACCTATACTGAACACAACATGTTTTTAAGTTAAATTATTCAGTGAATTATCCAAGTTCTGATTATGTTCAGTGTCGGCAAGAATGTTGGTAAGAAGCGATATGCATATAATATTCATTGTTGCGGGCTTGCGTTCTCCATGTAGAACCGTCCGGATTACCTAGGGTTCCTGATTACCGCGTGCCCGGATTAACGGGGTCCAACTGTATATATATATATTTAGTCCTGTCAAATATATATATATATATTTTTAGCACCATAATAGTAATTTTTCTTTACATATATACTCTATCTTTATAATAAAAGTGAATCCTCTTTAAAAACTACATTTTGTGAAACCTTTGAATTATCTTTTGCAAATACTCTTACTCTGAGAATATTTAGTCAAGCGCAGATAAAAAAAGGAAATAGGAAAAAACGAGTTGACACTGAAGTTTGGTTGGAAAGTATCATGTATTTTTATTTTTTCCTTTTTTGGCGAATAGAAAACTCGAAAGTAAACCCACTAGTTCATGCATTTGAAAACATGAATACCCCTCGAGATGTCAAAACCATATCTCTGGCGATATAGGGAAAGGGGCATAAATCGGGTGGAAAACTACAGGTGTGAGGGAATGTAGGTCTCCCATTTTACAACTGGTAAATTCAGTTTGGTCTAACACCCCGTCTAAATAGGTTACTTTGTATTCATGAACTAAAGGCTATATCTGACCACATGAGACCTGGCATCTTCCAAACAGTCAATTCTACAGAAATATCTATACACCTTTACATACTTCTTTATGCAATCTTCATTTATAGTATAATAATATATTTCGAATATATATTTAAACTATAAATAGTTTAGGGATTTTATATTTGCCGTTCTAAGCTGCAGAAAGGTCATGCACGAGTATAAAAGTAGCCTTTTTGATTTTACTTGACATAGATAGAACATTTGATTTAACCCATCAAATTTATACTAAATGCATTCCTCCGTTGGGAATCAAATTGCGGACATCTATTATTCCATATGAGAACCTTCAATCACGCATGTACATATAGCCTCACTACTTATAAAGTGTTGAAATAAAACATCCCTCCACGTAAAAATAAAATTCAGAGCTGTTTTCAGCCATTATAGGGCCATCATCAGTGCCGAAAATTGAAACTTTTTAATTAAAACATTAGAAGATGGGAGTGCTGTGAGTCATACCAAACTAGTAACCTTCTCGTACCGGTTACTATTGTCATATGACTCATTGCACTCCCATCTTCCTTTGCTTGAATTGTTCAATTGTTCAATTTTCGGCTCTGATGATGGCCCTATAGTGGCTGAAAGCTGCTCTGAATTTTAATAAATATTTTTTACGTGGAGATACTTTTTTTATTTCAACACTTTATTCAAAAATCAACGTGGTCAACTGTCAAGGGACAAACTAATATCAACTTGATTTTCGGTCTACTAACTATTTCTGTTCTCAGGATCATGAAAATCACATTGTCCACCATAATTGGTGAGACATGGCCGCTCTCCACCGGTTTGTTTTTTTCAAACGCCTATTGCCAAGCTATGTCCCACAGACGAACTTAGCCGACCACATATGCTAAAAGGCGCTAAAAGGTTGACTTGTATACAAAATTCTAGCTTGATGTTAGTCAGACACTTTTTTGCACGCTATCTCCTGGACTATAGGTTTGGTAAAGCGCTTTAAGGTGGGTTAATAGCCTGCGTTTTTTACGCGCTTCAGAATAATCTATAAGCTCTCATAACATGACGCGAGAAAAGTTGGTTTAGAACCAACTTTCGCGCGGTAAAGCTAACCTGAATAAAAACTTTCCCGTCCACTCCCCTTGTTAATTGAAGCGAGCGTAGCGAGCTTCCTACATTCAACGAAATATGCTCCGTGTCTGTCTGTCTGTCTGTCTGTCTGTCTGTCAGTAACGTTCATGCGTGTGACGATAACTTGAGTAAAAGTTGACCGATTTAGTTGAAATTTGGTATACATGTTCCTCTTACTAATACTCAGGCTAAGTTCGTTGGACAGCGTGATCCGTCCATGAGTTCGCGCGCAACGCTCGCGTAAACGAGAGGTACAAAAATTAAATTGGAATTTCAGGACGGGAAAAGATTCTATCATCATCTATTCGATGAGACGAACATTTGTTTCAAATAACATTTTTTACTAAAACCAACAGCGACACCGCTATGACTTAATAAAGATCGCTAAAACTATTAAAGCGGACCTAAACGTTTATAATAGAGAAAACAACCTTTTTACCGATATCTTACGTTCTAACGAAACGATTTTAATAAAACTTCATATACACCATCTAATGCACAATTGAAACAGGTATGCAAAATTTCAACTTGATACAAGCAAAATTCTTTGCGTAGTGACGAGATACATTTATAATAATTGTTTAAAAGCTACCGCGGGTGGTGAAGATGGTTATAGTCGTATAGGGCAGTGATTCTCAACCTGTGGTCCGCGGACCACATGTGGTCCGTGGGACTGTTTCAGGTGGTCCGCGGAAAGATTGAGAAAACAACCAAGAAACATATTTCATAATTAAATGTATCTAGTCAAATATCTACAGAAAATAGAATTAAATTTTGAATAAAATACGACAGAGCTAGTCCGAGGTATAAATCCGAAAAGGCGTCACAGAGTATCGGGAATCAAGAGGTCTTTCCTACCAGGAAGTTTATAAACTTTACACAGGGCCTTCTTTTCTATCTAATTTCATTAATCCTTTTGCCATTGTTCCTAACACTGCATTTTTTTTTGTTGAGGTTTGTCTGTAAATTCATAGTAATGCCGAACCCCTCTCTCTCTACTTACCCCTAATATCTATAAAAAATAATTTTTCAACCTATTACTTATTTCATTTTTATTTTAGTTTTAGTCACCATACCACGCTTTACTGTGTCAAAGACTAGTCTGAGTTACGTGAGTTACTGTTCTCTTTACAGTTTTTTCTTATCCTGTTTACATTGTGCAAATTAACGTATGTTCTTTATGTACCTATAGGTACTTTTGTGATTTTCAGTAGGTATATAAGTGAACACATGTGCATAAACACATTACATACGTACCTACCTATACTTGTGGTCCGTGGGTACAGCAGGAACCTATCTAGTGGTCCACCGGTACAAAAAGGTTGAGAAACACTGGTATAGGGTATAGGTTTGTTTAGGAAGTAAAGCTTTGTACCGAGTACCCCCACTCTTCCCTAGACTACCCTCTTCCACTTATCTTCAACTATGACATTCATCATGATTAATAAATTTCAATATTCAGTATTTCATTGCAATACGCTCGCTTCAATGATAGAGCCACGCGATGCCTAGTTAAAGTTAAGTCTGTTATTGAAGCGAGCGTAAGCGAGCTTCTTACATTCAACAAAATATGCATCTTGTCTGTCTGTCTGTCTGTCAGTAACGTTTACGCGTGTGACGATAACTTGAGTAAAAGTTGACCGATTTAGTTGAAATTTGGTATACATGATCCTCTAACTAATACTCAGGCTAAGTTCGTTGGACAGCGTGATCCGTCCAAGAGTTCGCGCGCAATGCTCGCGTAAACGTGAGCTTCAAATTTAAAATTGGAATTTCAGGACAGGAAAAAATTTTATCATCACCTATTCGATGAGACGAACATTTTTTTCAAATAAATTTTTTTAGTAAAACCAACAACGACACTGCTATGAATTAATAAAGATCGCTAAAACTATTAAAGCGGACTAAACGTTTAAAATAGAGAAAACAACCTTTTTTACCCATATCTTACGTTCTAACATAACGATTTTAATAAAACTTCATATACATCGTCTACAGTGTAATTGAAACAAGTATGTAAAATTTCAACTTGATACAAGCAGTAGTATTTGAGTAATGAAGTGATACATTTATAATATTAGTTTAAAAGCTATGACGGGTGGTTAAGATTCTTATAGTCGTAATGTGTGTAGGTTTGTTTAGGAAGTAAAGCTTTGTTCCGAGTACCCCCACTCTAGCTCACACTACCCTCTTCCACTTATCTTCAACTATGACATTCATCATTATTAACAAATTTTAATATTCAGTATTTTATTGCAATACGCTCGCTTCAATGATAGAGCCACGCGATGCCTAGTATTTTTGATTTCATTTGTTGAGTCACCCATTTACATAGTAAATATTTAATAAACACTTGTTTTTAATTTTCAAACCATCCTTCTAGAAACTTAGTAATATTCTACTTTTTTATAACCTGAAAGGAACACTGCGCAAGTGCACAAGGGATAAAGGGTGGGGGAAAACGCACTCCGAGTGATGTCTCCACGGCTTCATGAATGTATTTTTATCTATATAGCCCAAAAAAAACACATGCTATAAACTGTCCTTTAGTCACAGCGATATTTACTTGTCAGAACTAGGAAAATCTCTGTTAATATCGGTTTTTATTAGCCAAAACTAGCTAGCAAAAAAAAGCAGTTTAAAATATAGCTGTTAAAACTGTTTTGACCTGTCCGAACATTATTTCTTTCTTTTTTACACACTTTTTATTGTCAGTGATAAATCTTGTAATCTATATTTAACCCTCTTAAATGACTACCTAGAATGCTGAAACTTGCACAGATTTCCAATGCAAATATTTTAGAACAGATTTCAGAGTATCATTACAATTTAATAATCACTCATTAAATTTACAAAATCCTTTGCATTTGCCGATAAATCAATAAATGACCGAGAAAATTTTAATGGTAAAATTAAAAAACAATCTGCCAATTAGTGTGGCACATAGCTTCCTCGCATCCTATTACGTATTTTATTGATATGCTTTTTCAACCCAATTATTTCTTTAACTGATTCCCCCGTCTTTAAATCTGTCAACATTATTTTGATTTAACATGAATTAATGTACCAATTTAGCAGAAGTTAAAGAGCGCACACGGTTGAAATTAATTTGGTACTATCTGCGAGCTACTTCCGACAAATTATCCAAATTTCATAAAAATCAAATGAGTTCATTTGAAGATATATATAGGTATAAAAAATAGTCTAAGATCCGGTATAAGGAATATATACCCTCATCTGTTATTTAATTATAATAAAGAATATATGATAGAGAATTGATAGATTGATTCATCGCAAATAGGTTGCCTAGCTAAATCGCGGATGATGTTAAATAATAAACTGTTTATTACCTTCCCCTTACTTCAACTTCCCTGATGTGTTATTTATGAAACTTGAACATTAACTGATAGAATTAACCCCAAGGAATTCAAAAAATAAGGGTTGCCTACTTTTCCCTCTGGACAACTATGGAGTTGCCAGGTATAAACAGGTGAGTAACGTAATTAATATACCCTCATCTGTTATTATATCGAATTATATATCAAATGAAAGGTAATTTTATTCGCAATCCAACCGTATTAGGTTGACTTAAATTCTAAATTAAAATTCAAAATTTTAGATCTAAAATCTAGGCAACCATGGATTCAACCAACTTTTTGACAAGGCAACCTAATACGGTTGGATTGGGAATAAAATTACCTTTCATTTGATATATAATTCGATATAATAACTGATGAGAATATATTAATTACGTTACTCACCTGTTTATACCTGGCAACTCCATAGTTGTCCAGAGGGAAAAGTAGGCAACCCTTATTTTTTGAATTCCTTGGGGTGAATTCTCTCATTTAATGTTCGATTTTCATAAATAACACATCGGGGAAGTTGAAGTAAGGGGAAGGTAATAAACAGTTTATTATTAAACATCATCGGTACGCGATTTAGCTAGGCAACCTATTTGCGATGAATCAATCTATCAATTCTCTATCATATATTCTTTATTATAATTAAATAACAGATGAGGGTATATATTCCTTATACCGGATCTTAGACTATAAATGTATGTTTGTGTGCATGTTAAAGAGGAATAAATGAGAGCAGATGGTTGAATCCATCTGTGTGTGAAACCATCTATCTGTGACCAACAATGGGCTAATTATTACCATCTAAATGTTATTAATATTGACTAGTAGTTTTTAAAATTGGTTGGTCAGCAAAAATTGAGCGGCAGACAGGCCGACAGACCTTAAACAATGACGACCACTTACAAGTGGGAACACTTACAAGTGGGACATCTAAGGCTGTGAAGTGAGTTTTTTCTTTACCGCGGCAATTACATTTACTGTCGAGCGAAGCGAGACAGTAAATATTGCCAAGGTAAAGAAAAAACACTTCAAAGTCGCGTAGCATATGCTATTTTTTCCGAGGTAGCAGACAATGAAAAAACATTAAATATTAATCACTAATCAATATATAATAATAACAAATATTAGTACATACTTAAGACTTAAAAAAAGAAACCTTAAAATGAGGTTACACTATAAGAAAAGATAAATAAAACGCATTGACATCTAGCGGATTTTTATCGTACTAGAAGCATTTCTACAAAGACTGCAGCGGTACTAACGGAAGTTTTGACAACTACCCGCCGTAAAGAAAAAATCTTTTAGTGCCTAGGACGTAAAAGATTTTTTCTTTACAGCTAGGAGTAATGAAAAGATTTTTTAAGTCCACGTAATGAAAAAATGGATTTTAGCTATGTTTTTTAGGCTCTAAAGTTACTATTTCACAGCCTACCACGGAAAAAATATATTACAATATTCATTGTGAAGAATGACGAAGATTGAAATGTAGAAAATGTATAAATAGTTTTTGTCATTTGTTGCAAGCGCCCCCACGCTTTTATCTTTAGTGACATACACATGAACTGTGTTCGCTTGTGGTACAGTGGTTGTTCATTTATTTACTTAGTTTTCTGTTTTAGTGCATCTTTTATAAAAGCTTTATTTTTTTTATTTTTGAAGGGTTTACTTCCTTCTCGAAAACCTTATTCCGAGGGTGATGTGTGTCGTTCGTCGCTTTTTAGTTCATATCTCCTGAACCGTTTAAGGTATAAAGTTGAAATTTAAAATACTGGCGCAACTTTTTGACCCACACATAGGAAAAATATAGAGAAGCTATAAAATTGAATATGCGCATGAGAAATTCGCAAAAATGTAGTAAACTCGATTATTTTAATTTTTTTAATATTCGAATGGGGTATCAAATGAAAGCTGCTGATGAGTAGGTTACTCATATATAAAGGTTTTTTTTTTTTTTTTTTTAAAGTTTTCATTCCTTATTGGTTTTGTAAGTTAAAGTATATACCCCAAATAAGTGCCCCCCAATAACCACCTATAACTGCTAGTCCTAAAATTTTGAAATAATTCATGTAAATAGCTTAGTATGAGGCGATGAAAATTTCCCGAAAAAATATAATTTTCCTTGATTTCATTGCCAATAAAAAATTGTGATCTCCCGGGGAATCGAACCAGGGACCCTTTAATTATTTTGCTTGTTTTTTGACCTTCCCCTTATTATTATTATTATTATTTTATTTATTTTTTTTAATTTCATATAGAGTGGGGTGGGAATATTAAAAAATGTTATTTTATTGTTAATTCCTGCGAAACCCTAAAAAGTACTTGGATGTAAGTACTTCCCTGTGATTTTTTAAATATAATATTATAACGAGAATAATGAAAAAAAATCATCAAGGAATGATTTTCACAATACATCCTATAGTTAGAAACTAATTTTTCCATTTTTCGTGGAAAATGTAGATGACCAGGCTCATCTGACCAAGTATAAATTACAATTATAATAATTTGAGGTTCAATAAATGGTTTTCTAACTGATTTTATAGTTAATTCCAGTTATGACTAGCGAACATACGTTACGAGGTATGACTGATATTAAATTATAAACTGATAAACAGTTTTTCTTTAAAACAATTTGACAATAAAATACTCTACTGATTCTTGATTCAAATTTTTTTTGTCTTTTCAAATACATATTATGACCGTTCTGACTAAGCAATATCGGTTTTGACTAAGTGCTAGTCAAAAATAGTTCTGACATTCTACTTGTTTTTGCGATAACGTATGTGTATATATATATATATATATATATATATATATATATATATATATATATATATATATATATATATATATATATATATATATATATATATATATATATATATATATATATAATTTTTATTTTATTGTTTATTTAGATTTCTCTATTTTCACAACGTACTTATATGGTTATCTAAATTATTACTATTTGTTAAAGAAATAGGATTAGTATAAAGTGAAGTAATATTACGAGGCAGAAGTATGATTAAGTCGAATCAGCTGTTGTTGGACAACTGTTTCAGACAGGGAGAGATGGAGGAAAGACCGATGGAGAGAGAGAAAGAGAGAGAGAGAGAGACGGATTACATGGTGGGGGGGGGGGGGGGGCTAGAAAAATAGTGTAGAGATCCCTGTTCTAGTGCCAGATGCCCTGGGCTTCCTCGTATATCCTATACAATAGTCTAAACTTTATTTTACCATAAATATATTTTTAATCAAATATATAAATCTACAAATAAAAATATCAAAATCCAATAGTCATCGTTGAAGCTTACTATCTTCTTTTTTTGACTTTTCGATTCTTCAAATAATACAAATCATATAGAACAATAGCTTCATGTAGAAAATAATCAACATCTAAAAAATCACTTTTGCATGATACATTGCTCTTCTTTTTAATCTATCATAAACGTAATATTATATCTATATATCTATAATATAAGTGGCAATGTCCTGATTGACTGACTGACTGACTGACATAGAATCAACGCACAGCAAAATCTGCTTAACCGAGAGACTTGAAATTTTGAGGATATACTCGGTTCACATCATAGGCATCCACTAAGAAAGGATTTTGCGAAATTTTTATTTTTGTACCCAGGGGTACGGGGTACAAATGTCAAAGTAATGAATACTTTTAATGATGCATATCGTTGAAAAGCTCTTTAAAAGGACAGTAATTGTTGTTATGTACAGTTTTGTCATATTTTCATTTCGGAGGGGGTAAAATGGAAAAATGTGTATAACTACATCTATAATATAAGTGGCAATGTCCTGATTGACTGACTGACTGACTGACATAGAATCAACGCACAGCAAAATCTGCTTAACCGAGAGACTTGAAATTTTGAGGATATACTCGGTTCATATCACAGGCATCCACTAAGAAAGGATTTTGCGAAATTTTTATTTTTGTACCCAGGGGTACGGGGTACAAATGTCAAAGTAATGAAAACTTTTAATGATGCATATCGTTGAAAAGCTCTTTAAAAGTACAGTAATTGTTGTTATGTACAGTTTTGTCATATTTTCATTTAGGAGGGGGTAAAATGGAAAAATGTGTATAACTACATCTTATATAAATGAAGAGTGTCTACGAGTGTCTTTTATCTTATATAAATGAAGAGTGTCTATGAGTGTACTGCTTACATGAGATTATAAAGTTAAAATGTTGGTACACATGAGTACGGGGTACAAATGTCAAAGTAATTGATAGGTACCCTTTATGATGCATATCGTTGAAAGGCTCTTTAAGAGAAAAGTCATTGTAATGTACCGTTTTGTCATTATTTTCATTTAGGAGAGGGGTAAAAAGGAAATGTCAACGCAAGTGAAGAGTGAGAACATAAGCCCAGAAAATTGAGAAGGGAATTGAGCCCAGACCGATCTCCTAAAGTTTGGAAGTTAATACTTGAGAAAGAGCTCTTATTTTGGATGTAAGCATGTATATTAATAAAAGATAATTCCAATTTCAACCAAGGGATGTAAAATGACACGGGGAGGGGGGGGGGGGGGATACAGAAGGAAAATACCACTGCTTTTCCTTTTTAAAAATTTAGTCGGAATGAATAACTAATTTGGGATATTAGCAAATTATCTTATCAAAGGGGAGGGGGTATAGAAATAAGAGGGAGGGATAGAATATAGATATTCTCGCTTTGTAAAATAATTTAAATGTTTCTTGATGGTAGTTTATAAATCCATTAAATTGACAATAAAACACCCCGTAGCGAAGCACGGGTATTCAGCTAGTACATATATATTGCGTGAAAATTTGATTTTGTATTGAAACTAGTGGATTTTAATAAATGTCTGTTTTGTATAATATGCAGAGTCTAAACTACTGGTCCGATTTTGATGAACTTTGGCATACAGGTTCAGAATATCATACCGAGAGGTGAAATCGAGAAATGAATACTAGTTTAAATTTGGGGGCGCTGCTCCTAAAAATAATCTGCCAATTAGTGTGGCACATAGCTTCCTCGCGTCTTATTTCGTATAATTTTATGATTATATGCTTTTACAGCCTATATTGTCTAATTTATATAGTTTTCCCCCGAATTTATTAAAACTGTCAAAATTAATTTTGATTTTTTACATGAATTAAAGTATCAATTTAGCATAAGCATTATTTAAAGAGCGCTTTATATTAACGGTTATTTAACGGTTGAAATTAATCTGTGGCTATCTGCGGGCTACTTTTGACAAACTATCCTAATTTCATAAAAATCAGAAGAGTACTTTTGAAGATATAGGTGTAAAAATTCTGCGCATGTGAAAGAGAAAGAAATGGGCACAGAAGGTTGAAACTTATATGGATCCAACAATGGGCTAATTATGTGGTAAAGGTGGCCACCGATACGAGTGGGCCGTTTTCTTTTCAACGTCCCCGCAGAGCGATATGTTTGGGGCGGTGCCCACTCTTATCGGTGGCCACGTGTACCACTGTTTTTTTAAATAATTTAATTAAACGATCCTATGAAAATCAAAACTTATCTATCTCTTTTCAATGTTCCCGCAGAAGGGCATGTTTGGCATGTCACAAAAAAAAGAAATGGCCCAGCGCCCAGTTGCCATATACCCAATTCATCGGTGGACAAGGCATAATAAGCGATTCCATAAGGTAAGAAAACTTTATCAATCAGCGACTCACTTCTTATGGTGGCCTGTGGACTGAAATTTTTCCCTGGTGTCTGAAATTTTTTTGACTTGTTAACTAAACTTTTTAAATGAAAATTTTTGAAATCGAAAAAAAAAAAAAAATCGCTCTTCAGAACGATTAACATAGCTTCCGTTACCTTCGGTAAGCTCGTAAGCAAAAATGACTCTGAAAACACATTATTTCTCCAAAACAGTACCAACCATTTTAATTTTAAAAAAAATAGATTAAAATTTATTCTAATTAAATAAGAATTTAACCATATAAGTCGTTATTTGTCGAAAACTCTAGTTTTCGAGATATTGATAAAAATATATTTGATTAAGCTGAAAATCTAACACCTTTTTAAAAATAGACGATTCAATTAGATATTGTGTATTGAAAATTCTATATTTCTTGTATATTATTAAAAAGTTTTTGTTAGTATTTGTCCAACCGACTTTTAAAGCTTTTGATTCTTGATTTCGGACTCAAAAACATCCAATTATGTAAATTTAGAATACGAAAAATCAAAATTAAATATACCTATTGATCTTTGATCGGACCCTAATTTGAGTTTTGAATTGCAAGCAACTAGTAATCGTATGAGTATAAAAAAGGTGTGCATATTATCCTTTAGTATCTTAGGTATGCAATTATTTGGTTCTTTTAGGGGTAAAATGACCGCCATTTTGGAAACGCGATATATAATTGTAACCAAATCTCAATACCTTTAAAATGACACCAAACTTAAAATTTTCAAAAAATATAAATTTTTTTGGTGTCCATAGTTACGGCCACCTAATATTTCTAAAATTTACCTTCTTTGTATAAACTCCCGGAAATATCATTGGACCATAGAGATGTATATTTGTTGCTTTACATACCTGTCCTAATTATTTTGATTTTTTGGGGGGTAAAATGGTCACCATTTTGGAAAGGCGATATATATTTGCTATCCAAATGTTAATACCTTTAAAATGATACCCAACTTAAAATATATAAAACATTGTGATCAATTCGCAAGTGATCTCTGATCGCAAAAATTTTAAGTGTTTAAGTTCGAAATGTTTTTTCTGTTTTTGGGCAAAAAAAGTCCAATTTGTATACCAAATTTCAAATCTCTAGCTACAGTAGGTCGGGAGACATACTCCAAGATACGACGGACGGACGGACGAACTACCAAAAGCATAAGGGTTCTAGGATGACCTCGGAACCCTAAAAAATTAACTCAACTTCAGATGAATTAACTGATCTTCCCATTGGTTACTTAAACTCTTAAATGTTTTTAAGGGGAGATACTTTAAAATCCCATTTTTATAATATTATCTCCGATAAGCCAACACTAAAATATAATAATGTTTTACTTAGTAAAGATTTCAAGAAATAGAAATTTTAATCTATTCACTCATTGTTAAATAAATCAAAATGTAAATAAAATAAAATTGAAAGCACAATAAATATATAACTTTTAAAAAGAAGTTGGATCGGAGGTCCTTCAAAATTACATTTGAATTATTTTGTTAAGAATTACACTTTTTAAGTTACTTTTTTCATTACAGAAATTATTTTAGCTTTCTATCCTGAGAATTTGTTTTTATCATAATTGTCATAAATTTATTTATTTTATGCAATTATTTTAGCTTTATTTGACAAAGAAACGTTTTAAAGTTATTTATATATTTATTAATAATACATTTTTAAATCTTGACATTTTATATTCTGCTTTTATCAACATTAATCTTTGGTAAAGAGACAACTTTATAGATAGTTGAATTTAAGTATTAAAATTAAAATTATTTTTGTTTGATGTTGTTTTATTTTATCATTATCTTTTCTATATTATTAAAAAAAGTTTTCAGTAAGACAGAGTAGGATATAATAAACTTTGCTTTAAACAAAGATAAATATTAGTGTTATACGGCACCAAATATTTGAAGCCAAAAAACGTTTTACTCAACTTCTTTACAGCTATAAACTTTATTTTTCCTTCACTCTTATATAAAATTTATGTTCCTCGCCTTCTTTCCTCCTTCTTCTTCTAATTGAGAAGTCTGGTGAGTCGAATGTATATTCGGTTTGCTCGACATTCGCCTCACTGGCCGTTGCGCTCGTGCTGGAAACGGCTTTTTGGGACGAGTTAAAGGTTGGTTTGTATTGAATAGACAAACACTCGGTGAGTAGGTTGTGGGGACGAACGTACTAATGCCACTCGCGAGTGCCGGCGAGTAGCGAACACGAATACTCATTCGGTATATGACGTCATGACGTTATTACGGCAGCCACAATTAGAGTAAATAAACTGTGTGATAAGAAGATTTAAATTCTGCATCTCTATGTATAAATTTGTTTTGTTTTGAGACATCAGGAAACATTTTTGGTCCCGTGTCTCAGTCGGTGTGTCTGTCGCTCAATTTTTGCGAACCAACATATCTTCATAACTACTCATTTGATTTTAATGAAATTTGGATGGTAGGTCATGATTGTCCCCACCATAATCATCCCATTGTTGGTCCCATATAAGTTACAACCTTCTACGCTCATTTGTTTCTCTTCCTCATGCGCACAAACATACATTTATTTACAACTATATCTTCAAAAGTACTCGTCTGATTTTTATGAAATTTGGAAGGTATGCCAAATGTAGCCCGCAGAAAGCCTCAGATTAATTTCAACCGTTTGCGCTCACAACATTGCTAAATTGGTTCTTTAATATACTTTAAAAATCAAAATCATTTTGACAGTTTTAATAAAGTTGGGGTGGGGGGGGGGGGGGGCTGTAAAAGCATAAAATCTTTAAAGTATACGAAATAGGACACGAAGAAGCTATGTGCCACACTAATTGGCAGAGAATTTTTGCTTTGTAATCTCAATTGTTTTGTAAGAAGCGTAAACAGAGTATATTGTGATTGAAGAAAAGTGGTAAACATTTTATTTGTATTATTTTTTTCTTCTGATGTTTCTTTTACGTTCCGATCAACTCATGATAAAGTTTTACTTAATTTACTCATGAGTGAATTTACTCATCTACTTGATGAGATCATCAGGGTGAAACCTGTGTCACCTCTCTGGGATTCGAACTCACGAGATATATCGCGGTATTTAGACCGAGGTTTTAGGTGGAGTTTGTCTACGCCAGTCTCCATAACAATTACCTTATCAGACCTATTATAGACCTTACCAGACCTTACCTTATAGACCTTGTTACAATTGTGCTAACAATTTATTTTATTGAATGTATTACATTAAATTCCAAAATCAACGAGGTGTTATTTACTAAATGGTTTTTATAAATACAATTTTACTCGTATAGGAGAATGTAGAATATGGGGGCTTGTCATAATGTCGGATATTTTATTTTTAGCGTTAGTGTAGGGATGTCTTGCTTTCTCATTTAACAATTTAAATCGGTTTTGTATTAATTTCATATTTTTAATTCATAATTTCAATTTAATACCCTTCACCTCCACAAAGGGCTGCTCCGACACTGATAGGAAGGGTGAAAAACACCCCAACATTGGAAGAAGTAAAGCCGCTAAGTAGTGGCCGCCTTCATCTTTTGGGGGATTGCCGAGAAAAGAGAGTGAGGGCGGTGGAGCTACCTTGTAATACATTAAAATAAATATTTATTAAATCATTCAATAAAATATATTATTTACTATATTTTAAAAGTAAAAGGAAATATAAGTGTTTTTCTCTACCTTTATATTATTCTTTAATTTATTATATCTCAAAAAATAAATAAATAAAAAATATATACATACATTTTATATTATTAATAAAGAAACATCTGAATTTTTAATAACAATATTTACTAATAAAAAAAATGTATATATATTGAAGAAAATAATGCAGATATACATTTATTTTACTTGCTTTCAAACAATTTAATTATAACACAATTTAAAAGAAAAAGAAATAAAAATATAAAGAATATAATTAAATGTATAATAAACTAAAATCAAGTGCATCTGTTTCAATTTTCTTTCCCTTGCCAACAATTTACATTAATATTTTTTTCTTTTAATTTTTATACTTTCTTATATCACTACTCAATTTTTAACCAACCCACGCATTATATAAATATATATATATATATATATATATATATATATATATATATATATATATATATATATATATATATATATATATATATATATATATATGTATATATATATATATATATATATATATGTATATATGAATGCATAATTAAGGTTTATAAATTTTAAATTAGATAAAATATAAAACAAAAATGCTATGCTGGACAGTTTATTTTTTTTTAACATTATAAAAAATAGAAGTTAAATAATATATAATTTTGAAAATAATTCTACGGTTGTGAATCAAAAGATTTATGATTGTTGAGGCATGTTGTCGAGGTATTAATTCGACTCATTTCTACCTCTTGTCACACTTGGTTGAGTTTTTGCCGGTTCCGTTCACAAAAAAATAAAGTAAAAAAAGATTGAATACTGAAGGACAAATTGTGACCCCCTCATGTTTTATTTCCTATTTATTTTATTTTATTTTTTTTAAACCCCCCGAATGTATTTAGTTAGAAAAACAGTTAAATTGGAGCCTTGTTAATCATTTAATTAGGAAAAACATCACGGGGTTTTATCAAAAGCTGTTAATTTTTTTTATTTAGTAAGAGTTAATTAATTCCCAATGAATCTATTATTGTAATGGTATTCAAGATGTTTTTTTATTCAAATTGAATTGAGCCATGAAAATTTTACTTTAATTTGTACATTCTTACGTAACGAGTTTAATAAAACTTCATATACATCATCTAAAGTACAATTGAAATCGGCATGTAAAAGTCTTGATCTTGATCCAATTAGAAGTTTTTGTGTTGTGAAGCGATACATTTATAATAATAGTTTAAAAGCTACTGCGGGTGGTTAAGATTCTTAGACCGGCCACACACAAACAGTTTAAACTAACAATTTGAACTGAACCGTTTAAACTATCAATTTGAACTGAACCGTTTAAACTGTCAATTTGAACTGAATAGTTTAAACTATCAATTTGAACTGAACAGTTTAAACTGTAAGTTGAAACTGTACACTGTAGAAGCACACACACTTACAGTTCAATCCTTCGGTTTTTAAAATGGTTTCGAAGGTGCAGAACGATTTCGCCGCTTTTACTTTTTGTAATTGTACAAGAAAGTAAAAAAGTTGAAAAATCGTAAACAGTGGTGCAAGAAGTGGTTACAAAGGCGAAGTAAATCTTCGGACACCAGCTTATTAAAAATTACATAGCTTATTAAAATGAATTAAGCGAAGAACCAAACGCTCTTTGCTGCTCACACAAAATTGAAGTGATAACTGTACAGAACCTCCACACACGCAACAATCAGTTCAACCTTTCAGTTAAAAATATTGAAATTTAATTAGTCTCAGTTTAACTGTACAGTTGAGTTGAAGTGAGACTGAAATACCTACACACGAACAGTTTCAACTGACAGTTCAAACTGCACGTGTGTGACCGGCTTTATAGGAGGGTACCAAGTACCCCCACTCTACCCCTCACTACACTCTTCCACTTATCTTCAACTACGACATTCATCGTGATTAATAAATTCCTTAATATTCAGTATTTTATTGCAATACGTTTGCTTCAATGATATAGCCACGCGATGCCTAGTGTTTAGGGCCGAAGTCTGTGGTCTCAGATTATGGGATCTCGCAGTCAGGACCGCTATCAGCCTGTAATCATGCCGTTCCTAAAATATAGATAAGGGTGAAGTGAACTAGAGTATTAGTTGGCGATTTAGTTGAATTGTGAAGTGAAATTTAAGAATGAATATTCTATGTGTTCGGTTCATTCATGCGTGGGTGCGGTGGTTATTGATTGTTAAAAGTGTCTAAGAATTTTATTGGTTATATATTTATCACAATATAATGAATAAAAATTTGGCCATTATGATAAGAAATCGTTCCGATTAATCGAACAAACTTTCTCATATAGATATAGTAATTGTATTTCAATTCCATAATATCTCATTTATTGCGCAACATAGTTAAAATGTGATCAACAGGTGATAGTTAACTTTTGTTAGTTTAAGATTTCCAAAAAAACTCAGATTTATTTTTACCAATATCTCGGAAACTAGATTATTTGTTGAACACGGTTTAGAGATACTATTAGATTCGTGGATAATGTGGTATATTTAAATATTGTTTAATCAAAAATCGTCTGAACCGTTTTTAAGAAATAATTTTTTTTCAGAATTTTTTAGGTTGACGCCCCTAAATTTGGAGCTAAAATTCATTTCTCGATTTCGCATCAGGGTATGATATTACTGAACCTAAAGGCGGAATTTGATCAAAATAGGCCCAGAAGTTTAGGCACCGCGCGTCTGCACAAAGGACAGGCTAAAGACGAAGGACAAAAGACATTATTTAAAAAATCACTTTTTTGGACTCCAAAAGTCCACTACCAAAAATCCATCAACATCTTTAAAACCATATTTTCGCGCAATCACAATACTTTTTCTTTATATTATAAACTACGTATATGAGAAATTAATAAACAATAAAGTAAAATAAAAAGAGAGAAATTTAAATAAAAACCAACTCGGAGACAGAGAGAAAAAATGGGGACACGTTGAATAAATAATAAACCTAAATTTTTATTTACTTTTTATTGTATAAATATCTCATTTTACGAAATATATCTCTAGAGGTCAGCAAAAATTGGACTTGGTATTGAAGGTAAAATAAATTACAGCAATTTTGAAGATTGCTTTGCTGAATACAGAATCAGTCTCATTCCTTTCTGTTTATTTTTTTTTTATATCTAAACATTGAGATAAACCTACGCTACTTCCATCTCTTTTAACTGTTGAAACGTTTTCTTTTTATGTATCAAATAAGAAACTGGAAGATTTTACTGGATTTGTCTTTCATCAAATGTTAATTTATTGAGGTCGTGTATTAACATTGATTTTATTAATAAGTTTTAACTCTCTAGCTCAGTGGTTCTTAACCGGGGGGCCGCGGCCCCCCAGGGGGTCTCGAAAGGTATTTAGGTACTATATATATTATAATTGGAGATTTTAAGGGGGCCGTGGTTACCAAAAGGTTAAGAACGGCCTAATTGCTGCACTGCTCTAGCTTACAAACTGTGGGAGTTATGCGTGACACAGACAGAAACACATCTAGCTAAAAACCACTCAAATGATTTTAACAACAACCAAAAAGAATAATTCCGTTGAAATCTCGGTTTCGGATTTTTTTATATAAAACAATTAGTCCAGGAGATAGCGTGCATACAAGTGTCTGACTAATATCAAGTTAGAATTTGGTGTATAAGTTAATCTTTTGGTGCCTTTTAAGAATATGTGATCGGCTAAGTTCGTACACGGTCTAAGAAATTAGTTAGTACACAAAAAATCAAGTTGATAATAGTTTGTCTTTTAATGGTTAGTTAGTCAAATATTACTCTAAATCAAAGAGGTTTCCTCCTACTTAATGACAAACTACCATCAACTTGAATTTTGGTCTACTATCTAATTTCGAACTCAGGATCATGAATATCACAAAGTCCACTATAAAGGGGGGTGGGACATGGGATTCTCTATTGGATTGTGTTGTGGGACTCTATTCCGGATTGTATTTTTTCAAATGCCCATTGCCAAGCTTAAATGCCCATGTCCCGCAGACGAACTTAGCCGACTACATATTCTTAAAAGGCACTATAAAAGATTTAATTGAAAACAAAATTCTAGCTTGCTGTTGGTCAGACACTTTGCAAGCTATCTCCTGGACTAAATACTTTTCCTATATATCTTAATAGTAAAAATATAGTAAAAATATAAATAATGCAGTAAATAAAAATAGGGTTTTTAGTAAAATATAGGGTCATCTA
Source organism: Gerris lacustris (assembly GCA_951217055.1). Lineage (NCBI taxonomy): Eukaryota > Metazoa > Arthropoda > Insecta > Hemiptera > Gerridae > Gerris > Gerris lacustris. Next base: position 53,019,132 of record OX578283.1, on the reverse strand, counting down.
GTGGCTCTTGAGATTCGGGTGGACAGTGGCTCGAGATTCAGTGGCCAAGACACTCGTGTAAAGGCCAGCCACCGATGAGCCACGGAATCTAGCAGCGCGGGCCACCACCATCCAATATGAACGCTCATTCGATTCTTACGCCTCTTTCACACGAGACACTCGGTGCACTCTGGCCACTGAATCTCGAAACACCGGCCACCGGAATCTTACACGGAGAGCCTCTCGGTGTCCCTTACCTCAGAGACACAGAGTTCCCCCACTTCTACTTCCCTACAAAAGTACCAGTTTTTGATTTAGTTCTATTTAAAGTATTGGAGCCAGAGGAAGTTCCCTCTGCAATCTGCATTTTAAATTTTCTCAAAAAAAGAAAATAGGTGAACGGAAATTGTGTTCGACGACGTTGTGGTGTATGATAAAAAGTTCTTTTATTATTTCCGGATGTCAAAATCGTCTTTTGATGAAATCTATGAAAATATAAAATTCGGATTTAAATACTTAGATACCAATATGCGAAAATGTATCCCAGGGGTAGAGAGATTGGTTGTAACCATTAGGTGATTGAAATAAAACGAAGTTTTTTTTTTAATCCCGTGGCATCGGGCTTAATTTTATCTTTAGAAAAAAAAGTAAAATTAATTTAGATATCAATTTAGATAAGTTATTATATCTATTTGAAGACAAACACATCAAAAGAAACATTTATTTTTATTGGAATAAAATTGGAGACTCGGGTCTAGTGGCCCGGGACACCGTGTCCCCTTGTAAACGCTCCCATTTACTTCTATGTATCGGCAGTGGCTCAGGATTCAGTGGCCGGACAACGAGTGTCTCGTGTGAAAGAGGCCTTAGTTCCGGTAGTGTCTTGCATTCAGTGACCGGCTCACCGAGTTAAAAGCCTTAGTCTCCCTGTGTGAAACAGGCCTTAGTCTCCCAATGTGATAAAGGCCTTAGTCTCCCAATGTGAAAAAGGGCCTAGTCTCCCAGTGTGAAACAGACCTTAAGATAATAAAGTATGAACAATAAGCACCTAGCAAATAGAACCTTGTAACTGGTTATTTTTAACATTACTTTTATCTGTACTATTTTCCATAATGACTTCTTTCTATTGTGAGCTAAAGAAGAATAAAAAAAAATTATTTTCTCATTATATCAGTTAAAACAGTGAAACAGGCCTTAGCCTCCCAATGTGAAACAGGCATTAGTCTCCCAGTGTGAAACAGGCATTAGTCTTCCAATGTGAATAAGGCCTTAATCTCCCAGTGTGAAACAGGCCTTAGTCTCCCAATGTGAAAAAGGCCTTAGTCTCCCAGAGTGAAACAGGCCTTAAAATAATAATGTATGAACAATAAGCATCCAGCAAATAGAAGCTTGGAACTGGTTATTTAACATTACTTTAATCTGTACTATTTTTTTCAAAATGATTTCTTTCTATTTTGAGCTAAAGAAAAAAAAACCTTTTATTTTCTCATTATTCCGGTTGAAAAAGAAGTTTACCACTTTAAGAGGAAATATATTTTCTCTTAACGTCTACCTATATTTGAGTGTGGTAGGTTTTGTTTCATTTGATGTTGTGCTTTGACTGGGTGTGTTACAACAAACCATAAAATAGGTTTTTGTAATCTATTTTTGAGTTCTAGGTTCTGATTGAAATGAATCAAAGTGAATAGGAACGTCTCTAGTTCCTGCCAGAAATCACAACTCTGTCCTCGGGTCCAATAAACAGACAGTAAAGTTTATCTATTTCCTCTCTATCTATCATGTCATATATGATGAAACCTGTTTTTTTTACTATCTCTTTGAAATCTTTTTGCACCTCAATCTGAGTTTTATTTATCTTTATTTTACATTTTCTCCTTTGTGTATTTGATGTTTCTTTTATTTTTCCTCTTTTTACCATTATTTTCTTTATTTTATTTTTTTAACCTATATACAATATAGTTTTAACTATATGTAATATAAAAATCGGCCAGACAAACTCCAAAATAAAACTTTTCATATACATAGTAAAAATTAATTTAAATACCATAATATCTCATTTATATATTAATAAACATATTTAAAAAATTTTCAGTTGGATAGTGATAAAATTTCGTTATCGAACAGTTGGTTATTTAAAGTTCAGCGGTAATTTTTTACTTTCTCATATAGGTAGTATACTATATAAAGAGAAAGTATTGTGATGGCGCAAAAAATTCGATAATGAGATTTTGATGGATTTACACGCTTTAAGGTACCTTGAGTCCAAGAAAGTGGTTTTTAAAAAGTGTCTGTCTGTCGTCTATAGTTTGCGCAGACGCGTGGATTTTGATGGCATTTATCATATAATTTATACGCTGAGGCTAAATCGAGAAATGTATTGAAGCTCTGACTTTCGGGGCGCTGACCTAGCTCCCCTCCTAATTTTATAGACATATGTACACAAACCATTATAAAGATTTTTTTTCTCACAATTTTTTAGGGTTTTTAGGCGTAAGGCCCCCGTAATGTATAGTTAAAATCAATTACTAAAAATTGGGGTACTATAATTTTTCTAAACTTGCATGTCAAAATTTATCCAAAGCGGTTTAGTAATTTAGACCCCATGCGGCCTGCACCGACGACAGATATTTATTTAAACAATACTCAAAACTGATTTATTATTTATGAGTAATAATTAATAATACAATCTTGAAACATTGCGGTTTGTTAACTTTTTACTCTTGACGTCAACTTACATTTATACATCAGGCTCTGAGAAAGCTGCAATAGGGCTCGTGCCAAAACACATTTCGACGCCCCTATACTCTCTTCCGTTTCGAGAAGAAAGGAAATTCCTAACAAATTCCAGAGTATCTTTTAATTTACTTTGAACTTGTACTTTCTAATATTATTTTAGAATTAAAAAGAGGTAAAATATTAATAATTTTTAGGGCACCAGAGCCCCTAGAACTCATCCCCTCCATTTAGGCCTGCATGCATACATTTATGGTCTTAATTACCTATCATTATCCACAACATTGTTTAGTTTCTGCTATATATATTGTTTATTGCGACACCTTAGTTATTGTTTCCTGTTTCAATTTTTTTTATTAAAATTAGTGCCGTTTAGTGATAAATTGGTTCCCTTTCAATCAGCCACGTTAATTTATTTGATTAAATAAAACTACGAACAAAGTAAACTGTTCGTTTCCACAGCAGTTACTTAAATTATTTCACAACCGATAGCTATTTACTCTAATATAGTGGTTACCCAATCCCCCCTCTAAAATGTACCCAAAAATTGTGGTTACTAAAATAAAAAATGCATGAGGCAGTAGCCTACGGATGGCTAAGCCTGGTTAAATATCCAAATATACTTAAGTTTTAATTTTGACAATTTTTAAGATGTGAAATTTATACTGGTATGGAATTATATTTAAATCAGCAATGTAATACCGTGTTTTTGCACACAGCAATAAGGGACACAATTTGTGTTAGTGAGAGACACCAAGGGATGTGCCACGGAAGCGTGACACATAGGAACTGTTCCAACATCAGACATTACGTCACAAAGATGTTGGCTCGGCATTACGCCATGTCCTGCATCGTTTCGTCGCGTCCGACTCATCAGGGGCCCGACGATGCCCACCCAACTCTGGACCTATACCAAATCAAGAAGATCAGATATAGGGCTTAATCAAAGACGAGCGTGCTCTCACACCGCCATTCTTGCTTGAGAAACGATGCAGAACATGGCGTAATGCCGAGCCAACATCTTATTGACTTATTGTCTGATGTTGGAACAGTTCCTATGTGTCGCGCTTGCGTGGCACATCCCTTGGTGTCTCTCACTAACACAAATTGTGTATGTAAATTATATTTACATTGAAATTATATTACATTTCCTCGGAACTTTTGAAGATACAATCTTGATTTAGTTTCTCTTCTGTTCTTTACCTTAAATCCTTCCAACTAGTTTATCGGTACCAGACTGCGTTTAAAGTGGAATAGAAGCGCGGAAAACCGTATTTGTAATATTAATGTTTAATATAATCGGTTCATACACTATAATTCTGTCAGATATAGCATTAATATCCATATTAATGGTGCAAAAGTTAAGTAAAATCTCTAATTGATTACAAGTTAACTGTTTGAAAGTTATAATTGGTCATTTGTTACTAAATGAAGACAAATCTTACTATATTTCATATCTTATCTCAACCTTGTAATAATTACAACCAATATTGCATTATCCACACCCATCCATAACGATATTAAGCTCTAAATAATATAAAATAAAATATACATATATTTAATTTTGTATCAGATAAGAAAAAAAGCTGTCAATTTGTGTGGCACATAGCTTCATCGCCTTCTATTGTTGGCCGAATGGACACAGGAGATTTGGATTTCGATTCCCAGTGGACTCACTCTTGTTTTAAGGAATATTATATGTGCGCAGACTGTTAAAATTAACATGGGGGGCCATTTGTGGGCTACTTTCAACAAACCATCCACATTATATCAAAATTAGATGTGTAGTTTAAATAACATAAATAAGTAGTATTTAAATGGTGCTGCTCAACCCCTCCAGCCTAGTGGTTTTATTTTTTCTTTCATATAGGTTGGCCAATCTGAGCTCTCAGAATATAAACAAATCGGGTTCAGGGTACCTCGGAACTTTTCCTTACTATGGAGGCCTGTAAGAGAGCCTAAGCAGCAGAAGGAAGAAGCATTGGGTGTGGTCAGTACATGGATGGATGACCGTTTTGAACTAACTGATTTTTTATTATCACTTTTTCAAACAATTTTTAGTACATTATCTTTATTTATTTCATTTATTTAAATATTTGAATTTTGGCGGTATTTTGACAGATGTAAACAAACTTTGACGTTTAACTAAAGTATCGTACTAATTAATAATTATGTACGATTATAACTTTTAAACTAATTAATCGAATTTTATCGGTTTCTTACTTTTCCTCACTACCTATAATAGGATAAGTATTGTTTTCACCAAAAATTTTTTTTCGAGATTTCAATGGAATTATCCGTCTTGGGTGTTTTTAAGACCTCCTGAGTGGTTTTCAGCATGACGTCTTTATGTATGTATGTATGTGTGTATGCATGTGTGTTATCATCGTAGCGCCCAAGGTATTTAACCTAGATAGTTGAAACTTGGCAGAAAAATCAGTCCTTACCTTTAGTGGTGCCGCCCTGAAAATCAACTTTTTCCGCCATCTTAAACCCAGTTTGCTGAATCATCAAACATTTAAAAAAATCGTAATAAATCGAAAAATGGTCCTGAAAGAGTTGAAATTTGGCACGAATATACCTCTCTGTATGACTAACAAGCCCACCAAATTTCATTTTGATATTGGCCGCCATTTTGAAGTTATCAATTTTTGAATTTTTAAACTTTAACGGTAATAATACCGAAAGTAAAAATAGGTTTTTGACATATAGCATATCGTTAGAACCGGAAAAAAAATAAGGAACACATTTTAAAAACCCGATGAAATTCCATTAATTAGTTAAAAAGTTATAAGCAAATATAATTATTTATTAGTGCAATAATTTTGATGACGTCAAAGTTTGTTTACATCTGTCAAAATACCAACAAACTTCAAATAATTTAATAAAATATAGGTATTAAAAATAAGGTTTTTTTTTTTTTAAGAATGATAATAAATCAGTTAGTTCAGAACGGTTACCAATACAATGCTGTTTCCTCACTTTAGTGGCCTCTGAAGTGAGGAAAAGTTCCGAGGTACCCCGTACCCAATTTTTTATATTTGTTCCTTATTTTTAACCGGTTCCAACGATAAGGTTTCGTCAAAGTTTCAAAATTCAAAAAATCGATAATTTCAAAATGGTGGCCACGATCAATATTAAACCTGGTGGGTTTAAGTTATTTAAGTTTGTCATACAGAGAGGCACAATCGTGCCAAATTACAACTCGATCGGACCACTTTTCGACTGTGTTCGAGATGGCGGAAAATTTTAATTTTATGGGCGGCACAATTAGAAGTAAGGACTGATTTTTCTGCTAAGTTTCAGCTCTCTAGGCGAAATACCCTGGGCGCTACGATGGTAACACATACAGACGTCATGTTGAAAACCACTCAGGAGGTCTTAAAAACACCCAAAACGGATAATTCGGTTGAAATCTCAAAAAAAGAAAAAAAAAAAAAAAAAAAAAAAAAAAAAATTGGGTGAAAAAAATACTTTTCCTACCAGAGGTGGGGAAAAGTAAAAAGTCTTGGTATTAGTATTTAATAAGCATCTGCACAGACGATACAACGACATACAAGAGATTGACCGTTTAACATGGATAAATATGTTATTGGAGTGGGTGGATAGAAGAAATTTTTGTTTTTTGTCACGCAAAAAACGACATGAAAAATGTGAAGATCTTTAAATGTAATGTTAGGAAGTAGGGATATAATATACAGGAGGTAACTCAGTTTTCACTTTAGTACCATATATCGCCACCAGGAGCGAATACAATGAATCCATGATTCAAATTTTTTTTTCATGAAATGAAGAAATGTTTTAAGTAAATATAGTTATAAGATGAAGGTTATATACGATTTCGTGAATTTTATCAAATGTTGCTGTATTTTTTAGGTGACCAATTTATTGGATCCAGAGGACATTAAAACGTGTAAAGCCTACACAGTACTTACTCTACATATATATACTACGTACAACGTATATATATTATATAAGAAAGTAAAAAAACATTGGAATGTTTAGAGATGGTAGTATGTATAATATGACGGAAGGTGGCGTCATATTAAGAGGTTTAGTTGTTTGGCCGGTAGAGTGAGCTGAGTGTCAAGAGACAGGTGTTAAACTCTGTCAATGGAACTCTCTTCATTTAGAGACTTGCCAAGTCTAGAGATAGAACTCACATCTCTTGTCCTTTCTTTCTTCTTTTTTTTAAATAAAAATATATATTTGTATATATACGTATATATTTATATATTTAGACAACACAAAATTATAATAATACACAATATCTCTAAAAGGGGGTTTTGTCTTAACATTTGCCTCAGCTACATCCGTTCACAAAAATAAAATCTTATTTATGTATATACATATACTCACGCACGCACGCGCGCACACACACACACACACACACACACACACACATATATATATATATATATATGTATATGTATAATTATAATTTAGGTGTGTATGACCAAGCTGTTAAAAACCCTTTTAATAAAATTTATTTAAGCAAAAATAAATATGAAAATAAATATGATTACATTTTTAAAAAAAGGTTTGCCAACTAGTGTTGTACATAGCTTCCTTACGTACTATATTATTGGACGAATGAGGAGGGTATTTGAAGTAAATCGAATACCCTCAGCGATATTGAGTTCCTCAGATTACATCAAAACCTGTTAAACGGTTTGGCTCTAATGGATTACATAGGTTTTAATGAATTGGGACTGCGGAATATAATCCATTACTGGCAGTGAGGTAACATACCATATACTCTATTACTTACGAGGGACTTATAGGGGGGAGGTAGTATGGTTTAAGTATATGTAAATCCTAGTTTTTGGTCAAGTTTTTGTGAGTGTTTTGTCGCCGTGACAAAGTCGACAAACGTAAATGTAAGTGGAGTCGATCACACTAAAACCTCGTTTTCACGGTGTTGGCTCTTGTGATAGTTGCTGTTATATACAGCTACTTATGTAAACCGATTACCTCAAAAGCTATCACTGTCAGGACACCAGTCTCACACTATCACGATTGACGAATTACATAGTTGAGCGTACTCACATGACTGTCACAAGACCCATTGTTCTTACTGCCATGTGAAAACAGATCTAACGACAGTGTGATAGTGACAGCTCGCTGTTGGCTGTTATATTATCATATTTAGCTTGATATCTATCTGAAAAGTGTTAAGTTCTTATTCTGTTGTTAAATTTTAGTTTTTGTATCTGTTGATTTGATGTATTACAATTCTTATATAGAGGAATAAAGGAGGGTTACTTGTATGCGGAAGAAAAACTGTGTTTGAAAATAAGGTGAAGAGAGGTCATGCATAGGTACATCTGGCCTCGGGAGCTCTCCACTAACCAAGAGCTGCGTCTAATCAGGAGCTTATGATGTTCGTACAACTAAGAAAGTGGCGAAAATTTAGTAGTCTACGGGAACCGGATCAAGCACCGGTGATATTTCCCAACCAAAACTGGATCAAATTGATACGGGATGTAATGGATTGGGGTTGCAGAATATAATCCATTACTGGTAGGAAGCTAGTACAAGACTCTTAACTCCTTCCTACATTACCATATTTATGGGGGAGGTGAAGTGTATGAAAACCCTAATAATGTTTGAATTCAATAATGCCACCAATAACAGCAGCTATCGCAACTAGCTCCTTATCGCCCTTTTTGGATGACACTTCTCTTTCAGTACTCTCTTAAATTTAAATGAAGTCTGTACACTTTCATGACAATATTATCGAAGTGACTTCAGCGTTTGGTGACTGCTACACAGCCCTTTGAACGCTGGATAATGCGTTTATTTGTTTTCACTATCGAATCTTAACTATAATTTATACTTGTTTCAGGATTACTATGTGATGTCTTGGTGACTGATGTGTGGAAGTGATGCCACCCAGGCTGGCTACAGCCCTTCTCATACCCTTCCTATGGCTGGCCACTGCCAAAGGTAACCACTTTTTTATAATCTGTCTTTATAGTATTTGAGCAAAAAATCGTAGTACTTTCAAAATAAATCTAATAATCTAATGTAAAAAGGTACTAGTCAACGACAACACAGGATATTATTCTGGGGGAGAATAGTAAGCATTTAACCAGGGCAAGCACGACAGGTATATTGAGAGGGTAGAATTAAAGTAAACCTCAGCAAAAACCTAACCGTGAAAAAAAGAGCCGAGTTCCAGACCCCCACACAAAAAACTCAGCCTATCAAAGTAGTGATATCTGCATTGTGGCCAAGTCTGCTCTTTCTTTAGTCCATAACCTCACTTCACTCCTATTTTCTTGAGCAAGACTACTCTTTGATTTTTATTGTTACTTGGCCAGTTTCTGAATGAGGCGTTAAACATCAGTATCATGGGCAGACATATAGGAGTTATGTAGGATAATAAGAAGAAAAAAATAATTCCAGACCCCCTCCCAAAAAAGTCAGCCTATCATCATTCACTGCAAGTGTTAAGCAGTAAACATAAAATAGTAGTCTTCCTCATAAAAGTAAAAGTGAAGTAAAGTTATGGTCTAAAGAAGGTGCAGACTTGGCCACAAAGTAGGATATCACTACTTTGATTGGCTGAATTTTTTGGGTGAAGGACAGGTTAGGTTTTTGCTGGCTTGGGCATCGTTGGTGTCGACATGATATTTTGGCACTAAAACCTTGATATTTTTTCATGGTACTGAAGGGAGGCCACTGTATTTTTCCCAAATATACATGCAATAACCATCACCTACAGACATTTATTAAATACATTACATTGTCTGAACTTGATGTTTTTGAGGTTGCTGAATCCGAACTGAAGTCTAAATTGATCCAATATACGTAACGTTAACCCGGAAAATGTTCCTAAATACTTGTGATATAGCCCAATTCTTTTAGTATTTAGCCGAACCGTGTTATTACTATAAACAAATGACACAGCCTTAAAATACAAATTGAGGAATTTTAAATTATATGCAACACGATAACAAACTTTTAAGAAAGTGGTCACGTGACACGGCACTCGGGAAAATGTTTACCATCATGTTCTCAGCGCAAATAGGATGAATTTATTAAAAAATAAATACTCGATTTAAAGGGCATTAGTGTGAGATTTGAGCCATCCAATCAGAAATAATATATGAGAGTCGATAATGAGAGATCAAAACCAAAAATTAAATAATATTAATCAAATCTGACTCCAAATAAGGAATAAAGGCCCCTACACACGATCTGACTTGGTCGGGCGGTTGGGCCAATTTGGTCAGGTTCGACGAGAAATGGGGTGGTGTGTAATCGAGGCACTAGGCCGACTTGGTCGGTGCACTAAGCCGGCAGTCGGGTGGGTATTGCTACCCGACCACCCTAGGTCGGGCAACCAACAGACTAGATCGGGCCGTTGAAGCGCTGTCGTCGGACAAGTTGATGTTATTTACGATTTGGTTTGTTTATATGTTTTGTTTTTTATGTTAACACGACGAAGGAGTGGTGGCAACTGACTAAGTCGGGAACGTGTGTAGCCGAGTATACGACCAACAAGATCGGGACCCGACTTGGTCGGAGCGACATGGTCAGATCGTGTGTAGGGCCCTTAACCTATTGAGGTACGGAAAAAGTCATAGATCAAACTCGTAGATCTTTCAAAATCAGAATTTAGTGCATTCAGTTTTTCGATACGACTTGAAAAGGCTGAATTTTAAGGGGTTCAATTTTTTACAGTGTCCTGAGCTACTTAAGTTTAACCTATGATTCATATTTCAAAAGCCCATCTTAAGAGGAAGCAGAGATATGAGGGTGAGAAAAACCGGGTGAATTGATTCAAGCAAAGATGCACTGGATGCTTACTGCAACTTGGCCTCGCGCACTACCGTGCGCTCAGATTATTTGTGGACTTATTATGGTCCGTAGGCAAAACCAAGGACCCTTATATTTCTCTGCGTGTGTCTATCCGTCCGTCCAGTCACCCAGTGGCGTATCCAGGGGGTACAGGGGGCACGTGCCCCCCCTCCCCCAGACGGGCCAGGCCCAATAGAGTAAAAAAAAAAAAAAAAAATACGCCGTATTTTTATTTTAATACATATTTTTACATTCACCTCATATTCAATTTCACCTCAGACATTCATAAAAGCTCTGTTTTGAAAGGTCATATTTTCAAAATTATTTCAAAATGGGGGGGGGGGTCCCTTTTCTTGTTACCACTACGAATCCCCCCCCCCCGATCTAAACTGACTTAGAATATGCCCCTTCCAGACCTAGCCGCTGGATACGCCACTGCAGTCGCCTGCTCTCACGGCTACACCTTTCGTCCGATCACTTTGAAATTTGGCATGTATGTGTCTTGTACCTATCCACATATTTTAAAAATATAGCGACTTAAAAAAAATATGTTTCCAAAAAATTAGGGTAAAAAAACCTAAGGGTTAAATTTTTTTTTTTTTTTCGACACCGTGAGGGGTATCATATGAAAGGGTACGTCGAGCTGATTACAAAAATATATACTTCTTTGGTTATAACTTTGATAGGGCAAGTTTGAAGGGGGTGTGAAACGTGTCTCCCCCCCCCCTCTATCTCGCTTATTTGAAGTCCAAAAAATCTGGAAAAAATCCTGAACATTCTTCGACCAAAAGTAAAGATACCTCTTTTTGGAAATTTCGAAAAAAATATTATTTTATTTTTATTGACAAAATACGTTTTTTTATAATTATGGTCTTTTCGATGTATTTATATGTTTGTAGTCCTGTTCAGTGGCAAAAAATACTTTATCAGCGTGTGTTTTAAGAATATCAGACCCTTAGGATAGTTCAAAGTAAGCTTTATAGCATTTTAAAAAAACATTGTTTATACACTTTACAGTTAAACACTATACAGTGTGGCCTACGGTCCCTCGCTGTGTGCTGACTAGCACACACTTGACCTGTTTATTTTTTTGTGCACTGCAACTCTGAGAACAAATTAGCTAAAAGTTGTGTCACTAAGAACTTATTTCTACTAATTTTCTGAATGCAATGGCAAGTAGCTCGATGTAGATAAACAATGGACCACTTAAATACTGACCCTTCATCAGATGTCTCAAGATAAAGTCCCCATTCATTTTGAGTTTTGAGGTTGTTTTTTTTAAATTATAATTCAGTCCAAGAATTGTAGCTAAAGTCTCGTCCAGATTAACGAACATGAACCGAGCAACGAGGAGAGCATTAATTAGTCTCTGCGCATGCGAGGCTTTAAAGATACCTCCATTTTCTATTTTGACAATTGGCGTTAAAGTAGAGGGAAGGCTGTGATGGTACAAGTGTAGACTTTCTGTTATCAAATTGACCAAGCCACACCATGACCTTTTCGTTTTCGTGTAATTTTTATGTTAAGGGCTCAATTTTTTACAGTGTCCTGAGCTACTCAAGTTATTTTTATTCTATTTAAGGATAATACATTTTCTTCGTAACCTTGTGGATTGATCGAGGCATTGGATGTCTTAATGTATTACTGGTCTTATATTACTTTGCTTTGTAAGTTTCATCGCACATTTCCGTCTCCCCAATTTTGAACCACTTTCCGTGATTCAATCTACCCCAATTTTTGCACATAGAAACAACTATGGTGAAGAATACAGAAACCAAAAAAAAATGGCGTCAAATTTATTTGCTTTTTAAGTTTCATCGCACATCTTTTACCCCAATTTTGAACCACTTACCGTCATTCAATCTTCCCCAAATTTTGCACATAGATACAACGAAGGTGAAGAATACAGAAACCAAAACAAAAGGTTGAAAATAAGACCAGTTTTGAAAAATGGCATTTTTATATTAATTATTATATTTGGTTCAATTTTTGTTATATTCGTTTTTTTTGTTGCTTTTTTTGTGAAAAACATCGGCACCACTTACTCGAATTATTTTATGATGGCATCCGAAAAAAGTGGAAAAAACGAGAGTTGTTCTTGAGATGCCGAGATGAAAAACCAATTTGTAAGATCTTTCTAAATGAAATATATATTTCTCAAAAGTCAAGGTGTTGTTGCGACAAAATTATTATTATTTTTATATTACTTTTTATAATTTAGTTTGAAGAAAGAATACAATAACAGTATTCAGGTAGATTTCAATTACTGTTAAAACGTTAAAATTATTTTTTCTAAACTAAAAAATCTAGTGCTATTTAATTCTACTATTCTTTTACTTATACTTTCCCTATAACTTTTATATAACATTTATTTAAATTAAAATATTGAGGAAAAAGAAAACAGTTTTAAACTTCAAATTAAATATTAAAGCTCTGACGTCACCTGTTGAGTGACGTCAGATTTTTCTTAAGCCACATTTCAGAATGGAGCTATTTTTTAACTTAACAATTCTTGAATTTAGTCTAAAATAAAAAATATTACAACAATGTGGCAGCGCATCCAAAATGTCTATTTAAATATTTTATTTAAAAGTATTTAAAGAATAAAAGAAGTAAATAAAAGAAGTAAATGATTAGAAATATACAAATTTACGGTGTGATAACAGTACATTACGCAATCTTGTGAAACATATAACCTTCACGCAAGGTTATCTGAATTAGAGCAATGTGGTACAGATTCTTCACGTCTGTTTGCAGTGCTGAAATGGACTGCACATGCGCATTACTTTAAAATCGGACCTTCACACTTCATACTTTCACTCTTACTCGTAAAATTCACTCTTACGGTCAGCTCTGATCAGGATCCCTTTCAATGTATTTTATTAGGAGCATTGACTGACACCTTCGATCTCTGTCCGGTCACGCTCAGGTCTCGGTTCTCTCCGGTCCGGCTTGCTATCCGAACGATCCAGATCGGTGCCTGACCTGAGCGGACTAGGCCCGGATAGTGTGAGTGAAGGGCCTACAGTCAATCCACCTTCAGTCAACCTTCGGTTCGCCTCTTACCAGAGCTCATCCCCCTTTATTTTTATTTCCGCAGAATTTTGCTTTTTTTGACATTTTCAAGTCTTGGCTATGGCACATGAACTCGAAAAGCGTTACTAAAAAAAGCGTTAGACGGAGGTGTGCAATCAAACCTGCCGGCTCAAGGTAGGGTCCACCCAAGTATATTCTACTCATCTTGGGGTCCACCGACAGCGCTCGGTTGGGCCTACACACCCCTCCTCCCCCGATCGCCTACCTGCCCCATGTCTCACTTTCTTCGCTTCACGCTACCGTTCCAGGAGTCGCTCGCGCGCCCCAGCGGCGCCCCCAACTACAACTTCTGTTCTGCTGCTTCGATTTGCACCGGACAAACGCCACAACCCTTAGAATTTTATTCATAATAAACTTTCATACTTAAATTTATTTTTTACTTTATTATTGCTTCCGAGCTTACCGAAGGTAACAGAAGTATTGTGTTCTCTTTTGAGAACGAAAAACTTTTATGCCTCCGATTTTAAAAGACAGATATCCGTTTCAGACATCCGAGAACATTTTTGGTCTCGTGTCTGTCTGTCGGTCTGTGTGTCCTCAAATTATGAAACGTGTGAACTTGAGTAAATGTTGACCTATTTTGATGAAATTTGGTAGACATGTTCATTTTACCAATACCCAGGACGAGTTCGTTGGACAACGTTATCCGTCCAAGCGTTCACGAGCAACGCTCGCGTAAACGTGAACCTCAAATTTAAAATTTGAATTTTAAGTCGGGGAAACTTCATCTATTCAATGAGTTAACATTTTTTTTCAAATACAATTTTTTAGTAAAACCAACAGCGACACCGTTATGAAGTGTTAGATCCCTAAAACTATTAACAGTTTTTACACAATAAACAATATAACAATAAAGTAATATATCCATAATTTTAATGTTAATATAAAAATAATGTACATGACAGGATGCGAGGAAGCAATGTGCCACACTAATTGGCAGTTTATTTTTTATTTTTGTTATACTATAATTTTGTTGCATTTATTATAAAAATATGGGTGAAGAAGCTAAAAGGTTACTTAAAGTACTTTCTTTCTTCGTGCACAAAATATGGTCGATTTAATTCCTAATTTACAAACGCAATAATCTACACGCTCGAATTTTTTGACATTTTCATGTCTTTTCTTTGCCTCATAAACTCGAAAAGCGTTACCAAAAAGACACTAAAAAGTGTTACACAAGCGTTACCAAATAACTACACCAAAATTTTTTACCAAGAAAAAAAAAAAAAAAAATCGAGTACAGGGTACCTCGGAACTTTTCCTGACTTTAGTGGCCACTAATCTGGCCTCTTCTGCTGCTTCGCAGCAAGAGAAAGCAGCATTGGGCGTGGTCAGTCAATTGATGGGTGACCGTTTTGAACTGAGTGATTTTTTTTATTATCATATTTAAAAAATGAAACTTTTTATTTTATTATTTGAATTTTGGTGGTATTTTGACAGATGTAAACAAACCTTTCATCAAAATGATCGCACTAATAAATAATATTAATAAAAAATATAACTTATTTATTCCTTAATTTTTTCCGGTTTCAACGATATGCTATAATGTCAAAAACGTATTTATACTTTTAGTATTATTTACCGCCAAAGTTTCAAAATTCAAACATTGATAACTTCAAAATGGCGGCCAATATCAAAATGAAATTTGGTGGGCTTGTTTGTCAACAGAGAGTATAAAATTTCAACTCGATCAGGACCATTTTCCGGGCCGCACCCCTACAGGTAAGGACTGATTTTTCTGCCAAGTTTGAACTCTCTAGGTTAAATACCTTGGGCTCTACGATGATAACATACACACATACATACATACATTCAGACGTCATGCTGAAAACCACTCAGGAGGTTTTAAAAACACCCAAAACGGATAATTCCGTTGAAACCCCGTAAAAATATTTTGGGTGAAAACAATACTTTTCCTATAGGTATACCTTCGGAGAAGGTGAGGAAAAGTAAAAGACGACAGCAAAAAGCGTTACATGAAAATGTCTCACTGTCTGGCAGACTAGTATACAAGAAGTTTTTTTATAATATTGTTTTACTTGTTTGATTTCGTTTCTTATATTATTGTTGTTTATTATTGCTTCCGAGCTTACGGAAGGAGTAGCCGGGTTTACACGATCTAAGTATACTTAGTCCAAGTAACTTTGATCAAATCCACTTGGTCCAAGTGTTGGTGGAACTTTGAAGTAAGGTTTACACGATAAAATTAAACTTGTTCCAAGTAGTGGAACTTTGCTGCACTATAAAGTAAAGATTAAGATAGATTGTATAAATTTGTTTTTCCCTCTTGAACTTTCCAGTTAAATTGTACTTATTAAGTTTTAAAAGAGGGGTTATATAATATAACCTTCCAGTAAACAAAACCCAGCACAACCTTACATCTTTGTAATTTTTTGATAGCTCGTTCTCATAATTTGTCGGATGGCGCTATTTTTGTTTTCATTAAAGTCTAATTTGATCAATAAAAGTTGGAGTCCATCCAACTCAACTTGGATGTCCAAGTTGACTTTAATACCCTGCGTTTACATGATCCAAGTAGCTTCAAAACTGACTTGGTCCAAGTATGCTTGGATCGTGTAAACGGGACTCAACGAAAGCTAATCGTTCAAAACTTTCAAGACAGAAATCCGTTTTGAACATTTTTGGTCCCGTGTCTGTTTGTCGGTCTGTTGTTTAATTTTGCGAACCTACGTATCTTAAAAATCACTCGTTCAATTTTTATGAAATTTTGATGGTAGGTCATTTGCCCATTGTTGATACCATTATAAGATTCAACCTTCTGAGCCATTTATTTTTTCTCTTTCACATGTGCACAAACATACATTTATTTACTGCCATACCTTTAAAAATAGTCATTTGTTTTTTTTAAGAAATTTGAATGGTATATCGAACGTATCCCACAGATGGTCACATATTATTTTCAACCGTATATGCACTCTTTAAATATAGCTAAATTGATACTTTTATTCATATAGACATTCAAAACTATTTTGACAAATTTAAAATAAAAGGAGGGGAAAAAGTAAATAACTGATAATAATGTTAGATATGGTAGCGTCTTTGGAGTATGGAGGTCCGACATCCGGCGTCCATACATTGTCGGTGTCCGACATGAAGTAGACACCTTTCACGTCTTTTATTCTTATTATGTAACTCTTTTCTTCTTTTTTCGGCACTGATGATGGCCTTATGAAGGTTGAAAGTGCTTTGGCTATTAATAAGTTTATTTTACGTGGCGAGACTATTTTATTTTTCATGATAATAATGGTTGGTAAAAGCGTAACATTCTTTTAAGCCAGTTATTGCACCCGAGGAAGCTATGTGCCACATTAATTGGCAGATTATTTTTTATCTTAGTGTCGACGTAAAACTAATCGAGTACGTCCGTGTTCAAAGGGTTTTATATTACTTTTCTGACCCTTT
Source organism: Gerris lacustris (assembly GCA_951217055.1). NCBI lineage: Eukaryota > Metazoa > Arthropoda > Insecta > Hemiptera > Gerridae > Gerris > Gerris lacustris. The sequence goes on along the minus strand of OX578283.1, from coordinate 53,002,092 downwards.
TAGCAATAATAATAAGAAAAGATAATAAATATTTATAGCGGCATGTTGAAGAGAGGAGATTCTACCCTCGATTGACTGTGGTTTGACCGGACTGGGGGAATGGGATGGATCGAGACCGAGTGTGATCGAACCGTGACCAGACCGGACTAAGACCGTAGGTTTAAATCTACTTTAACCTTACAATGTAAGTATGTAAAGGCTCGTCCAGATTGGCTGACACGGACGGACGAGCTCTGATAAGAGGCGAACCGAGGGTTGACTGAAGGTGGATTGACTGATGGGCCTTCACACTATCGGCCTATCGGCCGGCTAGGGCTAGTGGGTCCGGTCAGGCACCGGGCAACGTGCAGAGCATTAGTCTTTGCGCATGTCTAGTCTGAGGTTCGCATGCGCATGACCACTGAATTGTGAAATAATGTTTACGTTGCATAGCAACCCGCAGATATAAAACACATTGTAGCACTAGTGATGAGTACCTATATATCCTAAAATAATAATATCAATTTAACTCGAGAATTGTTATGAATTATAATCGATATTTTTCAACTATGTAATAACTTTTTTAATTTAAAGTTAATAAAACTCAATTAATTTACAACGTTGCCTATTTTAAAAGAGGGGATTTAAATTTAACTCACAATATGATAGGAAAAATTCAGATACGAAGAAATCCTAACAGCAAAGAAAGAAATAAATTCCATTTATAAAACAAACCATTTATTTATTATCCAAATATTAAAAGAGATGAATTTAGAATGGAACTGAATGAATTTAAATTCATAATAAAGGAGGGGGAGGAGATACATATACATAAATTGAAATACACGTGGGTATAACATTTTTAAATTCATTTAAGCTTGTAGAGATCTTTGTTTTTAAAACAAAAACATTGTTTTGTTAAAATATAGTTAAAAACTAACTTCGCGGCTAACAGCCTGTGAAGGTCGTAGACCTAAGGCCTTATACATACTATTTACTGAATGGATGGCTCGGGGTTAGTGCCTCACTCCATCAGCTATATAATCCTTATAATTGGCATTCACAACCAGTTAGTTGGCACTTCACATAAGCAGCTACCTCTTTATATAGCGATGCTGGGTGAACACCAAGTGGGGGGACACGGTCCGGGAATCGAACGCACATCAGAGGTCACCCATCCTAATAGTGACCACGCCCGATGCTGCTTAACTTTATTGAAAGGAAAGTGGAAGCTCTCCTATTCGAACTACTGTGGCTCCTGAAATATAGTTAAGATATAATTAAAAGTTTCCACCATAAGCAAAGATTTTTTTTTTTCTTCATTAACGTAACATTTAATATTGAATACATTAGTGTGACCCCACTGGGAATCGACAACAACTATGTTTTTTTAATAACATTTATATCTTTAAAGTACTGATAAAATTTACATGGCTCGTCGAAAGTTATTAAGATGGTCGTTGTTCGCAAAATTATTTCGGCTTGAAATTAAGTGTGACCCCCACTGGTATTGAAACAGATCCGAATCTAATGTTACTATTGGTACATTTGTAGGAAGCGAGAAAGCAAAGAACCATAAACATTGGTAGACTGTCTAGATATTTATTTGTGTACAAAGAAAAGTTTAACTGTTAGTGCAAGTTGTTAGCAGGTAATAAAAAATGTAGGTAACCACCATCCATTTCCAGGTTTTCTCCATTTTAAGGTTTTTAAAATAATTTTACTTGAATTCTAAGTCAATTGTGCGTTTTTCATGGAATAATAAGAATTTTTCTACAAAAAGTTCTAACTGAAATAACAAACTAGAAGGAATATTGTATAGAGAGATACCATATGAATAATTCAACTAGATAAAATATAAAATTGAAGACAGAATATAGTTTATAATTTTATGTTGTACTTTGTACACAAATACAATATTTATATAAAATATATATTATGAAGAGAATATATTTTTAATTTTTTAAACATACGTCAGGGTGTTAATAACCTTAGCCGTCAAACACCCATTAATAAAACAATAACAATAACATACGTAAGATATAGAAATCTTTATAGAGAGAAAGTATTGTGATGGTGCAATAATTAGTTTTTGATGGATTTAAACGTTTTAAGGTTCCTTGAGTCTAAAAAATGCTTTTACAAAATGTCTGTCTGTAGTCTGTAATGTATCTTAGATTTGGGAATGGGGGGGGGGGGGGGGGGGGGTAAACTGTAAAATTTAGACAGAAATGGGAGCCATTGAAAGATAAGGATTTTTCTTGCTACATTTCTTGCTTTTATCAGAAGAATCTGTCACTGTTTGACATCGTGCTTGATTATACTTCAATTCTGTGCCCATATTGTCCTAGGGCAGGGGTTCCCAAAGTTTTTTTTACCAAGCCCCCCACAGTCAAGAATAAATCTTCCCACGCCCCCCCCCCCCCCCCCCCCCCCCTTCACAATTGTATGAGATAATGAAAAAAATAAAATAAACCATTATTACATTGAATAACCATTCATTTATTTGTATTACTATTATTTTTATAACATTACAAGTTAATCTTATGTGATCTTATGAGATGGATGAGCTTGCAAGATTCCCTATTCTTGTGTGAGTATTAAAAAGTGCACAACGAAGATCAAGCACAGCAACATCAAGTTTGCCACGATACTTTGTTTTTATAGCAACAAGTGCTGAAAAATCTTTCTTGGCACAAATAAGTGCTTGAAAAAGGTAAATACAATCAAGTGCTTGCTGTGATATACTGGCGTACTCTTTGTGATACTTAAACCAAAACGACGATTTGTCCATTTTATCAAAATCGGGAGCAGGACCTTTTTTTTTTATTTCTAAAGCTTGTTCTTAAAGTGTTTCGGGCAGGGAATCTATGTTGACACTGAAAGGATCCATTGTTAATCTGTAAATGTTGTCATCACATGTGTTGAAGTATTTGTTGAATTCGTCAGTGAGGTTTCTCCAACTGGTTTGATATTTGGATTTTTATATAATCGCATTAGACGATCACACGGCAAAGCTGTCTCGATCTCGAGGTCCCACGCTTGACTTATCATCACGCCTCCCTTGGGGGGCGCGCCCCCCACTTTGGGAACCACTGTCCTAGGGGATACCTGTGTCACTTTAACATACATTTTATTTTTACGCTTATTTTAGTGGAAAATATACATATAATACAAAATAAATTAATATGGTACCTGTATTTAAAAATAAAATAAGTAAAAATATGAAAATTATAATTGAGACTGACTAATTTTGTGCTGGCAAATTATTTATTTATACATATTTTAAGAGTCCTCAACGGCTATTATGAGACTAAACAACGATATTTTATAATTTAAAAATTGAATAAAACAATAAAACTAATTTAAATATGTTTTAAAATATTTTGCTAAAATGATTTCAAGTTAATATTTATTTTACCTGTTGTGTGGGCATATAAAACCGATATAAGTCCAATCAGATGCACGCCTCCTCAGGTCTCCAAAAAGCGGCTTTTAAAAAATGTCTGTCTGTATTTTTGCGTTTTTAGTTTGTGATCTTTCTGTCGTCTTTGCAGACGCGTGGAGCATAAACTACTTGGCCGAATTCAACGAAAATATGCATGCATTCTTAGAAAAATTATACCCCGAGGCTACAATCGATGAGTAAATTTTATCTTTAAATTTGGAGGGCGCATTCTCTCAAATATTTTAAGAAACCCTGAAACAACATGTTTTAGCAAAAAGATGGTTCCATGGTATAGCATCATTTAAGTCGTTTTCTCGGGAAATCTCTAGTTCCTGAGAAGATAGCTATCACTTTAAAACTTATTAGTATGTTTATTGTCAATTTTTAAAAATCGTGCAAAAATAATTAATTGTGACTTGTGACTATGATCAGTGGCGCACCCAGGATTTTTTTTTGGGGAGGGCTAACCCAGACTCAAAGATGTACAAGTTGTGACCGGGGGGGGGGGGGGGGGGGGGGGGGTAAAAGTAGTAGTAGGAATCTAGTACTTTCTACTCGAACGGTTAGGTTGATCCACTTGATCGAACCTAGCAATAATGTAAATTAAAAAGTAAAAATTAAGTAGTAAAATTTAAATAGTAACTTTCTTAATATTTCTATGAGCCAGTTTTAAAAAAATCGGTCCGAGACAACTGAAGAAATTTCTCTTATACGTTATACGAATTTATATAATATTACTTAGTTCAGTGTTTTCCATTTACTAGTGTTCGAGTTTTCGTTGGTACATAATTATTAAAATCTAATATTTTATCAAAATTTATAATTATAATAAAAATAACTTCTCCTCAATAAAAAATCGGTCTCAGCCTCTCTCCGACCGGGTTTAAAGCTATTTTCTTAGGAACTAGAATTTTACCAGGTAAACGGCTTATTATCGTTATAGATTCGTATTTAAATGGACTACATTTTAAATTTTTTTAATCAAAATCGTCGAAATCGTTTACGAGAAATAATGTTTTTCAAGTTTTTTCAGAGTTTTTGGGGGTAGCACCCCTAAATTTGGAGCAAAAATCATTTCTCTATTTCACCTTGGTTGTCAATCTCGTCAATATCAAATCTCGTCAAAATCGGCCCCGTAGTTTAGGCTCCACGCGTCTGCACACAAAACAGACATTTTTTAAAAAACACTTTTTTGAACTCAGGGGGACCTCAAAACGTGATGAAAATTCGATTTTGATGGATTTACAAAATCGAATTTTCGCGCCATCACAATACTTCTTCTTTATAATATGGGGAAGTAAAAAACTCATAATTTGTTTTCTTCACGAGTATATTTCGTAAAAGTAAATAGTATTTTCTTAAGTATGTGTATTTTCTTGTGGGTTCTAGGGGGGGGGGGGCTTTAACCCCTTCAGCCCCCCGTGTGTGCGCCACTGAAAAACCAAATAGTTATTGTTTTAGTGACTAGAATTTAACACAAAAGAGAGAAAAAAATCCGAGGAACCTACTACATAATCTGTTTTATATTTAAAATGAACTTTTTTGATGAAGGTTTTTTTCTAGGGATCTTTTTCATATCTTTATATAGAGGGGGAGAAAAAACGATATCAAAACAAAATCTTAATAAGGTATCATAATGGTATCATAGATAAAAATAGGGTTGGGCCAGGGGGTGTCGGTGTCACATGCTCTATTCTCCCTGGATAAGACAACAGGCATGACACCGCTCGCAATAATACTTTAATCTTATCATTCTTTCTATTCCTATGAAGGCAAAAAAAAATCTTTTAACTCAAACTTAAAATAATAAAAACTTCATTTAATTTGTTTTTATTGATTGTCATTTTTTTATTATCTTTCTTTTCTACCGCAGCCCTAATATAAGTTGATCTAGGGTGCTCTGGGGGGGGGCTTCAGCCCCTTCAGCCCCCCCCGTGGGTGCGCCACTGACTATGATAGATTGTTAAAAAGAAGTAGTACATTACGCTTCTAGTGCGGAAAGTAGCATTTTGCATGCGAGTGCAGAGTTTGCACCCGAGCGACAGCGAGGGTAGTAAAACCACACGAGAAAAGCAAAATGCAGTTTTCACACGATTTGCGTACCGTACTTTATCTACAATTGTTGGATTTTAATAATAAATACAGAAAATCCTCATTTTCGCCATAATCGCTTATTAAATCACTCACTGTTTTTCACTAAAAACTCTATAACAACAGTTACTTTAATTAAACAAACAGCAAATTGGTTTTGTTAAATGTAAACAAACACGCTAATCGTCCGATAAGGTGAAGAATTATGAAACGCACGCAAGCGCATTGAATTACAACTACAAAAAGAATCACTTTCTACGCATCTAAACAGAGATATAATTTTTTAGATTTCGTATCAATCGTTGATAAAGTAATTTTATAGTGGTTGACTTTTATTACATAAAAATGTGACTATTTATTTTCTTAAAAGACTCAACTATTCAACTATTTACGAAAATTCAAAAGGAATTATTTAATAATTTCATCATACGAATGAACTATAATAATATAGTTTCACCACTATTCAATTTTAAAATGTTGCAACTTGACGCTATGGATTTATAGTTTCAAACTCTGTCTTATGTAACTTGATGATATTGGTTTAAGTTAGACTGCTAGACTAAGTACGGTTTATCCAGAAATTTCTCTCTGCTAACTTAAAGTGTACTAACTTAAATGATTTAGAGTGTGGCTTTTTGAAAACCAAAACTTTATTAATAAAATAAATTTATGTGTCTTGAATATGTGCGGATACGCTAAATTCGGTGTTTCTCTGGTTAATATGTCGGTTGAAGCCAAGCTAAGTTGGATTTTCGAACACTGTGTATTTTCTATGTTTCTAACATGTGTTCTCATGTTAGATTATTTTCCTATTATTTATTTTTTTTCAATTAACGTTATTATTTTTACTGAAATCATCACTTCCATGATTGTTAGTGAATTTCCCTTGAACTAGGTAGAAGCAAAAGTGTCTCCACGTAAAATTATATAATTTATCATCAAAGCAGCTTTTGGCCTCTATATAAAGCCATCATCAGTGCCTAATCCAACCGAACCCTGATTAATATATCAAAATAGACTGTCAAATGGTGTGGCACATAGCTTCCTCGCATCCTATAACGTACTTTATTGTTTTTATGCATTTTGACTTATTTGTTTAATTGTTTCCCCCGTCCTTTAATCTGTCGAAATTGTTTTGATTTTTTACATTAATTTAAGTATCAATTTAATAAAAAAGATAAAGAGCGCATACGGTTCAAATTAATCAGGGGCTAACTGCAGGTTTCTTTAAATAAACTTTAAAAGTTTCATGCAAATCAGATCAGTACTTTTGAAGCTATAGGTGTAAACAAATGTATGTTTGTGCGCATGTAGAAGAGAAACAAATGAGCGCAGAAGGTTGAAACTTATATTGGACCAACAATGAGCTAGTTATGGCCTACTATACAAATTTTATTAAAATCAGACGTGCAGTTATTAAGATATGTTGATTCACAAAAATTGAGTGACAGACCGACAGAGAGACACGGAACCAAAAATTTTCTCTGATATCTGAAATTGATTTCTGTCTTGGCATTTTGGAAATCGGAGATATAAAATATTTTCGTTCTTCAGAACGATCACATAGCTTCCGATACTTTTGGTAGGCTCGGAAGCAAAATGATACGAGACAATAAAACCAAACGACAGTTAGGCTAGGCGCACACTGGGGACAAAACAGTCTGCAGACTGTCTGCGGGCTGTCTGAGGAAGAGGTCTCCCGGTACAAAAGATTGACGCCCGGCGACAATCTTTTGCACCGGGGCAGACAGCCCGCAGACAGTCTGCAGACTGTTTTGCCCCCCAGTGCGCCTAGCTTTAAAGGTAGCAAAAAAAAAAAAAAAAAAAAAAAAATCATATAAAGATAATTAAATAAAGTTGAGGAAATACGATTCAATATTAGAAAGTTTTTTTGACAGACGGAATTTTGAACTTTTCAAACGTGTCCATGAAATTTGCAATTTCATGGACTCTACAAGGCGGCTTAATGTTTTTTTTTAAATTTTACAATATACTTTATTTTATAATAACATTAAACTTGTTACATTAAATACATGAAATGTTAGTGCAGTTTTTTGTTTGTTAATTAAATTGTTTATCAAAGTTTCCCCCCACTTTGGAATAGGGAATTCAAACCACTACAAGCCTTACATTGCCAATTTTATAGTAAACCCCGTCAAGGAAAAATCTAAACAATTTTCCTTGTCAAAAAAAAGGAATTCATTAGAAATAAAAGTATAAAAGAAAAATATAAAAGCTGAGGATTAGTTGAATATCTTTAGTGAAGGATACATAAAGGAGAAATTGGAACATCCTTAAGTATAATATAATGCATAAGATTCACTTGGATATTGGGTTGAGAACTGTCATCCTACCCAGGATTAACTCTGTAACTTCCTCACAGGATATAATCTCATCCTAGAGCATTGCCTCTATCTAGGGATCTTACAATATTATTCTAACTGTTATTATCTTGTGAGTTTCTCTAACAATCCCTATCCCTTGGCTTGCAGCCTTAGAGGCTTTGTCTTCATTACATCTTCAATCCTAACCAGCTCCAATTACATTATACCTAACATAAAAAATAATAATAATAATAAACTATATAGTACTAGCAGGATACTACGGTGTTATGCCAATGTAATGTGTAATATACTACGTTTACACATAGTTATGAAAGCTTTTCGGATCCGATTCGTTTTTAAAACAATACATGTTCACACAACCAAAAATACAGGTGATCGAAATCTTGTTTTCGATATCTCATAACGGTGACGTCTCGTGAGTGAAACCTTCTTTCTTGTTACCTAATATATCCGCGAATTTTTACATTTTATTTGCAAGTTATTAAAAGTTGTTACATGTTCTTTAAAGTTAAGAGTTCTTTAAGTTAAGATTTAATTGAATTTCAATTTCATCACAATACTTTATTTTTATATATAATACGTATATGAGAAAAAAAAAGAAAAGTTATCAAATAAAGTAAAAAAAAATAGGCGAATCTATGGAGGAAAACCGGATCAATATTTTCAGAGTGGTTCGGCTTTTTTTGTTTGTTTTTTTCTAAAAAAGAATAAAATAAAATAAAAGGTAGAAGATTGACAGAGGTTAGGGTAGCCGAGGGAGAAAGATAAAGTTTTCAGTTGAAATTAATGGACGGTGAGAATGTTTGGAAACGAGAGAGGGGGAGAAAAAAGAATATAGCTGCGTCCAGGATGAGGAAATATCGCTAGTTCAGCCAAATACAAACCGGTAAACGTAGGAACTGAATATTTCGTTCTGACTAGAAAATATTTTCCGGAACAACACTGTCTGTAAGCTTGACACACCATAAATATATATCAATCTAGATATTTTTTTCATATAAATTACTTGCGATTTGTATTGCAATAAGTAATAATGATAAGGGAAATTGGAAGATACCGAGGATCAGTCAAAAGTTGTAGGTTTACCAACAACTTTTTATAAAGTTTAAAAAAATAGACTGCCAATTGGTGTGGCACATAGCTTCCTCGCATCCTATTCACGTACTATATTGGTTTTATGCTTTTTTTACAAGCCATTATTGTCTAATTTGTTTAATTGTTTCCCCGTTTTGTTCCCCGTTGTCTGTCAAAATTGTTTTAATTTTACATGAATTAAAGTATCAATTTAGCAAAAGTTAAGAGCGCAGACGGTTCAAATTAATCTTGGGATATCTGCGGGTAACTTTCGATAAACTGTAAAAGTTACATACAAATCAGATACGTACTTTTGAAGCTAAAGGTGTAAATAAATGTATGCGTGTGTGCATGTGGAAGAGAAATAAATAAGCGCTGAAGGTTGAAACTTATATGGGACCACTAATGGGCTAATTATGACCTACCATCTATATTTCATTAAAATCGGACGTATAATTTTTAAGATATGTTGGTTCGCAAAATTCGAACGACAGGCCGACTGACAAACACGGAACCAAAAATGTTCTCTGATGTCTGAAACGGATTTCTGTCTTGGAATTTTTTAAATCAGAGACCTAAAATATTTTCGTTCTTCGAAACGATTACATAGCTTCCGTTATAGTCCACAGGCCACCATAAGAAGTGAGTCGCTGATTGATAAAGTTTTCTTACCTTATGGAATCGCTTATTTATGCCGTGTCCACCGATGAATTGGGTATATGGCAACTGGGGGCTGGGCCATTTCTTTTTTGTTGTCATGCCAAACTTGCCCTTCTGCGGGAACATTGAAAAGAGATAGATAAAGTTTTGATTTTCACAGGGTCGTTTAATTAAATTATTTCAAAAACAGTGGTACACGTGGCCACCAATAAGAGTGGGCTGTTTGGGGTGGCCACCGCCCCAAACATATCGCTCTGCAAGGACGTTGAAACGAAAACGGCCCACTTGTTTCGGTGGCCACCTTTACCACTGTTTTTGAAATAATTTAATTAAACGATCCTGTGAAAATCAAAACTTTATCTATCTCTTTTCAATGTTCCCGCAGAAGGGCAAGTTTGGCATGACAACAAAAAAGAAATGGCCCAGCCCCCAGTTGCCATATACCAAATTCATCGGTGGACACGGTATAAATAAGCGATTCCATAAGGTAAGAAAACTTTATCAATCAGCGACTCACTTCTTATGGTGGCCTGTGGACTATTACCTTCGGTAAGCTCGGAAGCAAAAACATTCTTCAAGGAATAAAATAAAGCTATCATTTGTAGTCACCTTGAAATGATTTGTTATTGCTAAGCTAAGGCAGCCACATTTTTTATAATAAAAATTTAATGTTTGTTTTGATTTTACTTAATTTTAATTTTTCCGAGCTTACCGAGGCTCGGAAGCAAACGGTAACGGAAAACTATTAGGAAAATTTTTTAGGTCTCCGATTTCAAAAATTTCAAGACGGAAATCTGTTTCAGACATCAGGGAACATTTTTGGTTCCGTGTCTGTCAGTCGGTCTCTGTCGCTCAATTTTTGCAAACTAACATATCTTTAAAACTACATGTCCGAGTTTAATGAAATTTGTATGGTGGGTCATTATTAGCCAATTGTTGGTCCCATATAAGTTTCAACCTTATGTACCTATTTGTTTCTCTTCCACATGCGCACAAACATAATTTATTTACACCTATATCTTCAAAAGTAGTTATCTGATTTTTATGAAATTTTGCTTGTTTGTCGAAAGTAGCTTGCAGATAGCCCCAGATTAATTTCAACCTTTAATGTCTGCAACTTTTAATGTCTGGGCTCCTAACATTTTACTAAAATGATACTATAATTAATGTAAAAAATCAAAACAATTTTGACTGATTTAAAAACCGGGGGAAAAATTAAATAAATTTAATACTATTAGGTTTTAAATCATAAAATTTTCGAAATATGATGCAAGGAAGCTAGAGTATTTTTCTATATTTAAAATTAAGCCCGTTGCCACGGGCGAAATAGCTCGTAAAATAAGAACATAGTTCATCTTAAATGAAGAGGCCACCCACTTTAATAGTATAATCAGTAAAAATCAGTAATAGTAAATCAGTTTAATAGTATAATTAGTATCGTATAATTTATTACAGTAATTACGTGATTTATATTTATGGAATTAATTGTTTGTTAAATATTTAATCTATAGTTTGTAGCAAAGCCCAAGTCCAGAGTTTTTTTTCGGTAGACAGGGCAGTTGGGTCGGGAATATGGTTGTAACTAAAGGATAAGGATGGGTGATTTAGGATTTTCATAGAATATCTAGTTACGGGAAGAAGCGAGATCGTGTACAACATGTTTTCTGAGCTTTCTTCAGACACAAAGCTTTCATTAATCTTCCTAGATATTCATGTTATCTTTATTTTTTTTTGTTTTAGTTATTACAGACACTTTAAAATGTAAAAAAGCAGCAAAATTCTAACAAAAAAAACACAATTATTTTTATTGATACACATTTAGTTTATAACATTTAAAAAATATATATAAAACAAATTAATGATTTATATATTTAACACATATTTCTTCTCTCGATTTAGTTATGATTCAAAAATCAATTATAATTTAGATTTCTTTAACAAAGCAGCATCCCTTGAAGAGAGAGAATATATGGAATTTTTAAAATTTCAAAAGGATGAGAAGAGAAAACGTTACAAAGCCGCGGATTTGGAATTATTAACTTAAAATTCCGGGTTTTACTCTGCTTCTCCTACCTCTCAGTTAACTTTTTTTATTTTTTTGTTTGAATATTTCACAGAATATTAAGTGATGTGCATTTTCAAGTTTTAATTGCTACACTGTTACACCAGAAAGTCTAAATTCTTTTAATATTTTTATTCAGTCGTGTTTTACTGAATTTTCTTGTTGCTTCCGAGATAACTGAAGGTAACGGAAGCAATATGAAGTCGTTCTAAAGAACGAAACATTTTTATATCTCCAATTTCAAAAATGCCATGACAGACATTTTTTTCGTTTCTGACATCAAGATAAATTTTTGGTTCCGTGTCTGTCTGTCGGTCTGTCACTCAATTTATGCGGACCAACATATCTTAAAAACTACTCGTCTGATTTTAATGAAATTTGGAGGGTAGGTCATAATTAGCCCATTGTTAGTCCTGTAGAAGTTTCAACTTTCTGCACCCATTTCTTTATTTTCTACATTCGCACAAACACACATTTATTTACACCTATATCTTCAAAAGTTACCATCTGATTTTTGTGAAAATTACATAATTTGTCGAAAGTAGCCCGCAGATAGCCCCAGATTAATTTCAACCGTCTTCGTTCTTTAAATGTTGCTAAATTTAAAGTATCAATTTTATTCATGTAAAAAATTTAAAAAAAATTGAAATATTTCATTAACGGCGGGTAAAATAAATTAATTTGACATAAAAGGATGTAAAAGTATAGAATCATTTAAGTATAAGACATAGGACGCGAGAAAGCAATTTGCCACAATAATTGGTGGACTATTTTTTTAAATTCTCTTATTTGTAAAATTGGCCAAATGTTTTTTCTACTTCTCTTATTTTGTGCATTTGGTCTAGAGTCTAGAGTTTTTTTAATTCTCTTGTTAGATCAATTGGTTAAATATTTTTCTGTTTTCTCTTGTTTGTACAGTTCAGTTGGTCATTTATAGTTTCTTAAATTCTCTTGTTAGATCAATTGGTTAAATATTTTTCTGTTTTCTCTTGTTTGTACAGTTCAGTTGGTCATTTATAGTTTCCTAAATTCTCTTGTTAGATCAATTGGTTAAATATTTTTCTGTTTTTCTCTTGTTTGTACAGTTCAGTTGGTCATTTATAGTTTCCTAAATTCTCTTGTTAGATCAATTGGTTAAATATTTTTCTGTTTTCTCTTGTTTGAACAGTTCAGTTGGTCATATATAGTTTCCTAAATTCTCTTGTTAGATCAATTGGTCAAACATCTTTCTAATTTCTTTTTTGTACATTTGGTCATATGATTTCCTAAATTCTCTAGTGACATCAATAGGTCAAATGTCTTTCTGATTTTCTTGTTTGTATAGTTGGTCATATATAGTTTCCTGTATTCTCTTGTTAGATCAATAGGTCAAATGTAATTGAAATTTGACCAAATGATCTAAAAAGAGAATACAGGAAACTATATATGACCACCTATACAAACAAGATAATCATAAATACATTTGACCTATTGATCTAACAAGCGAATACAGGAAACTATATATGACCACCTATACAAACAAGATAATCATAAATACATTTGACCTATTGATCTTACAAGCGAATACAGGAAACTATATATGACCACCTATACAAACAAGATAATCATAAATACATTTGACCTATTGATCTAACAAGCGAATACAGGAAACTATATATGACCACCTATACAAACAAGATAATCATAAATACATTTGACCTATTGATCTAACAAGCGAATACAGGAAACTATATATGACCACCTATACAAACAAGATAATCATATATACATTTGACCTATTGATCTAACAAGCGAATACAGGAAACTATATATGACCACCTATACAAACAAGATAATCATAAATACATTTGACCTATTGATCTAACAAGCGAATACAGGAAACTATATATGACCACCTATACAAACAAGATAATCATAAATACATTTGACCTATTGATCTAACAAGCGAATACAGGAAACTATATATGACCACCTATACAAACAAGATAATCATAAATACATTTGACCTATTGATCTAACAAGCGAATACAGGAAACTATATATGACCAACTACACAAACAAGATAATCAGAAAGACATTTGACCTATTGATCTAACATGAGATTTTAGGAAATCATATGACCAACTTTACAATCAAGAGAAATCAGAAGACATACAGTTGGTCATTGTCATATATTATAGTTTTCTGTATTCTCTTGTTAGATCAATAGGTCAAATGTATTTCTGATTTCTCTTGTTTGTACAGTTAGTAGTATGGTTTCCTGAATTATCTTGTTTGATCAGTAGGTCAAATATTTTTCTAAATGTTCTTATTTGTTCAATTAGTCGAGAGTTCTATAATTTATTTTGATTTCAAAATCATGTGAGCTTTAACCAATTGATCCTGCTCATTAAATTGGTATGCTTAGTATTTTCTGAATTCTGTTTGTTCGTGCAATTATTAATAATTTTTTTTGCTGAATTATATGTTTTTTTTTACAATTGGTTGAGTATTTTTAGGTAATTCCCAGATGATTTCTTTATTTATATTTCACCATTCTGCCGTTACCAACGAAGTAGAAGTTGATTAGCTGATGTTAGATAAAACGACACGTCTAACCCTAATCGGGTCTTCCTTCCATGGGTCCTATTGGGTCACAGACTGTAGGTATAGAAGTTTAATTTTTTTTTTAATTTAACTAAGTATTACTGGAATTTACCAATTTCGTTGGCTAAATGTCTTTCCTTTTGTAAAAAAGATATAAAAACATTTTTTATGTGCATTCTTTTCTTGGTTTTTATACTTATACAGTATATTCATGAAGTAGATTTGGTTCTATATAATAAGTTTCCCCCTCCCTGGTTACAGTATTACCTCAGATTCTATAACCCTACTCCCTTTCTCTATTTACATATTTACATACCAAAACCAATAAAAACACAGTGTAAACAGAGAGATTGAAGTAAATAAGAATGATAACGTAACCTTGTTTACTATTATTGGTAGAGTTTCTCTTACAGACATTCTTTAACTGATAGAGTTCTTGAATACATAATATACACAATATAACAGATTATAAAAATTGTTTTATTAAAATTAGGTCAGTAGTTTAGGCTCCACGCGTCTGCTCCAATACCTAACAGATATTTTTTAAAAACCACTTTATAGTTTTTATCTACGATTGATACGAAATATAAACATTGTATCTCTGATTAGATGCGTAGTAAGTGATTCTTTACGTACTTGTATTCATTGCGCATGCGCGTCTCATAGTTCTGAAGAATTCCTCATCTTTACAGCCCTAGGGTGGTAAAGAAGAGGAATTCTTCAGCTTTACGCACGATTAGCGAGTTTGTTTACATTTAACAAAACTAATTTGCTGTTCTTTTATTAAAGTAACTGTTTACATCGAGTTTTTTAGTGAAAAACAATGAGTGAATCAAGTGACTTTGACGAAAATGAGGAGAGTAATTCTTCTCCAGAAATAATAAATTTACAACTCAAGAATTAATGCCATCTTTATCAAGAGAGAGATACGACCTTACATACAGCAAGTTTATTTCTTTCTGTATTTAATATTTAAATGTAACAATCGTAGATAAAGTACGGTACGCAACTCGTACGAAAACGGCATTTTGCATTGCTCGTGTAGTTAGTGTGGTTTTACTACCCTCGCTGTCGCTCGGGTGCAAACTCCACACTCGCATGCAAAATGCTACTTTCTGCACTCGACGCGTAATGTACTATTTCATATATATACGTATTATAAATACAGAAAAAAGTTGTTAATTTTGTTAATAACCTGTTTATATCTACATTTTTTCCCTTTGTCTATTTTCGGTTATTATCCTAGTTATTTTTAAATATTTAGCTATACTGTACCACCCGTTAATTTTATATTTAGGAAAAAAAGCAAAATTAAGTAAATTAATTTAGATATCTATTTAGATAAGTTATTATTTATTATATCTATTTGAAGACCATCAAATCAAAACAAACATTCATTTTTATTGGAATAAATGTGGTTGCCTTAGCTTGGCAATAACAAATCATTTCGAGGTGCGTCGTCGCCGTCGTCGGGACACTGCCCAATTATGTAAACAATACTAGTTATAAACTGTAATGTACATTCATATTAGTAACGTGAATTTGATTTATTTACTGGCATGCTCAAGAACTAGATTTGTCAGTAGTCAATTGACCCTATACTCCGTCAGAGCTTTTGTGGCTATAATGTATCATGTATTTTCACAGAGATTTTTATTGTTATCAATTTTTTAATAAAGCAGCATATTTATTATTATCATTATTATATAGAAAAAGTATTGTGAAACATTTAATTTTGTGATTTTGATGGGTATATACATTTAAGGTTCTCTTGAGCCTAGAAAAGCAGTGTTCAAATAGAAGTCTGCCTGTCGTCTGTGAAGACGCTGAGAGCCCATTATTTAATAACATCTAAAAACATTAAAAAAATCTCAAAAATGGTTATTACGATTTTGATAGAAGAAATCTAAAATGTAGTCCATTAATAATAAATTAACCATAGAAGTTGTTATGCTGGGAAAAATCTAGTTTCCATGATATGTAATCAACTCTAACAAAAATCAATAAAGTTTCAATAACAAATTTATTAACTTATGAATTTCAACAACCCACACGCTCTTCTTCAACAACAACTATTCAATCCCTTGCTTTTATATCTTCTCGCGTGCCTTTATCAGTGTTGCCAAACAATTTATATCTAGTTGAGAAATTAGAGCATTGATGGAGGTCATCTAAATAAATACAAAGAAACAGTCTCTCCACGGAAGATACTGTAGGAACGCCGAGAGAATGTGCGTGGAAAAATGGATCTTGGGTCGAAGTTTAAAACTTACTATCGACTTTACTTCGAGTTATATCGCTATTCCTCTAGGTACTCGAACTTTTCTACCTTGTTTAAAAAGTGACATTTTTTTGGCACATTTTCTCAATGCCCAACTTTAACATCTCACTGCTTTAAGAGTTCTTACCCAAATCAAACCAAAGTCACAGGGTTTTTAGAACTCATATAAATGTAGAAGCCTACGAAGTTTCAAGTCAAAAAGTTAATTAGTTTTACGTTAATTAACGAATTTAATGGGATCTGATATCCAAATGAACCCAAAAATCGCTGTGAATTGGTTTTCCTCTTTTTCTTTTACAAATATTTCTATTGCTATCCATTATTTAATGTAGAACTATTTACATATGACAATTGAAAATTAAGGCGAAAATGAGAAACAAGCACAAAAAAAACTATACGTTGAGATGGGATGTACTCGTATGTCGTATGTACCAAAGTAAGTAATTTTATGTACTTACAGATAAAAACAAAACGTTGAGCAGAGAAATCCAAGTAAGAGTGCCAGTTCAAATTTTCTAAGGAGATGCCAGATACGAAAGATATGATCACGGAAATATAAGATGTTATCGACAAAGCGATTGTCCTAAGACTGACTGAAAAATAATATGTTTTTTTTTGTTTTTTTTTCTTTTTTTTTTTTTTTTTTTTTCATTTTTAGCGGGACAGTTTGTTGAAAGGAAAGCGGCTTTTATTATGAGATTATTTTCTTGCAAATTATGTATAAATTTTTACAATTTTCCATGAAAGATTGATCTTTAAAAAATAAAGGGTTCATCCCAATCCAAACTAAGGTCAATCACCTCCCTTTCAATTTGGTTTGATTTGGATAAGAACTCTTAAAGCAGTGAGATGTTAAAGTCGGGTATTGTGAAAATGTGCCGAAAAAATGTCACTTTTTAAACAAGGTAGAAAAGGTCGACACACCTAGAGGGGACTCTGCCTAGAGGAACATCGATATATCTAGAAGCTAAGTCGATAGTTAGTTTAAAAGTTCGACCCAAGATCGATTTTTCTACGCACATTCTCTCGGCGTTCCTACAGTAATACTTGTTTATTTATCAAAGCAGCTTTCGGCTTCTATAAAGCCATCATCAGTGGCAATTAACGTAGAAGACTCATAGAGTCTTACGTAAGTCTCCGACATCGAATGACTCACCCACAACATATTTTTTATAATGTAACTCTAGTTCTTCTAATATCGGCACTGATGATGGCTTTATAAAAGCCGAAAGCTGCTTTGATAAATAAACAAGTATTATCTTCCGTGGAGAGACTGTTTTTATTAAACATATTTGTAATTAAAGACGTAATAATAATATATTGGTCCCACGAATAATTGATAAAAAATAAAGTTGTCTTTAAACAAGGTATAAACAACCACTTATTAAACACTATATGAGTATTATACCTCTAGATAATCGGGAGAATACGGCGTCAGAGATTTAGGGATTCCCGTATCGACTCCATTTTAGGGTCAAACCTATTGCAGCGATCATTCTCAAGGGATAGTCAGCTGCAAATGATTCTCGTTATGAGCAATTTCCAAAGAGTCATTCATGTGAGTTGCTCATGATGATAATCTGTTGCAAATGACTCTCATTATAAGCAATTTCCTGAGAGTCATTCAAGGGAGTTGCTCATGATGATAGTCAGTTGCAAATGACTCTTATTATGAGCAATTTCCTGAGAGTCATTCAAGGGAGTTGCTCATGATAATAGTCAGTTTCAAATGACTCATTATGAGCAATTTCCTGCGAGTCATTCATGGGAGTTGCTCATGATAATAGTCAGTTTCAAATGACTCATTATGAGCAATTTCCTGCGAGTCATTCATGGGAGTTGCTCATGATAATAGTCAGTTGCAAATGACTTTCATTATGACCAATTTCCTGAGAGTCATTCAAGGGAGTTGCTCATGATGATAGTCAGTTGCAAATGATTCTCATTATGACCAATTTCCTGAGAGTCATTCAAGGGAGTTGCTCATGATGATAGTCAGTTGCAAATTACTCTTATTATGAGCAATTTCCTGAGAGTCATTCAAGGCAGTTGCTCATGATGATAGTCAGTTACAAATGATTCTCAGGAAATTGCTCATGATGATAGTCATTTGCAACTGACTCTCATCATGAGCAACTCCCTTGGGAGAATGATAACCTGATCCCTTCAATGGGTTTGAAAGTCTACGCTTTAGAACAACTATAAGAGTATGCTCATGCTCATAAATAAATTAAATTAAACAAAATTGGGGAAGGTAATTAAAAATTAGGAAGTAATTAAGGGCAAGTTGGGATTGAAGCTCAGAAATTGGTATTTAGTAGAACTAGATCGTTTTGTTTGACGGGCGTAGTTTTAAACATTTCAAACGTGGGTGAAATTATAATTTTCAGGCTATCACATTACTTTCTTTTAATATCGCAATTTTTTTTTTTCCAAATTAATTCTATTAGGTATAATGTTTCAACATAGAAACCTGTGGTTAAACCTGTCTCAATAACTTTTATTTCTTTATTTTATAACGCTTGAGCTTGAGTAGTTTCGGGAAAAAATAAAAACTGAATTACTACTAAACGGTATTTTTATATTATAGGGTTCATGTCTCATACAATAACCACTGAAACAGATTTTTCAATAGAGCTTAAGGTTCCCAGAACTTTTATTTCTGACATATTATGCTTTAAGTTAAAAATAATGACTGTTTATCCCTTTTGTATGATGCAAATATTGATTTATTTGCTAAAGTATTTATTTCATAAGATCTGTCTGGGCTCAATTCCTATTTTCCTTTGTCCCTACCCCCCCCCCCCCGTTCTAAGAGATCGAATTTAAGAAAATGATTTAATAAACTTATTGATAGTTGGGTCTAATATTCGGCCCCTCTTTGGGTCATCTTCAAGCTAGAAGATAACTATTCAATCCTGTTCTTGCTAAAATATTATTTTATTCTAACCTAGGGATCTAACTCAATCCCTAGGAACATGTAGGTTACCATGTATAATGTACATGGTGCATAGTACAGCTACATGTAGATTATGTACTGCTGTTAGCTGTCACTCAGATAGAAACCATTACCTTATTAATACCTTTCCCAGTTGTTCTCATACTTAACTATCACATTACCAGTAATTTGTATTATTGATTATAGGAATTTGACCTGGTGAACCACCAGTTCACTTAATGTAACCCTGTTTTTACACAATTTTTTTTTATTGAAGTTCCTTATGGCACGTTCTGGAGCCCGAGAGTGAATCCGAAAAAAAACGACTGCCACAAAATCCCCGTAACAAAACCAAGCGTCACGAAATCTACCTATGACGATAACTCCGCCATTATAAGTAGTTAGTATCGTATACTTAGCACTCTGATTTTATAATTTATATTTAATGAAAAATGTAAGAAACTTTGTTCCTACCGAGTGTCCCGCGACACCACACGTATTTTTTTAAGTACAACTCTTCAGCTTGAGAACTGAAGTAAAATGTTTAAGGATAGAGGTAATTACGTGATCATTTCCTTAACGGTATCAACTATTGATGTAGCAATTTGTATGTCATTGTTACCATGAATAATTATATTATTAGGCTAGAAAATGGCTCGAGTAGTTAAACAATGTCACATAGCATGAAGAATTCAAGAAACTCACTAGATAGTCTAGCATTGAGTTATTAACTGTGTGCGGTACTTTTGCACTGATTTTCGCCGCACACCAAATTCAGCACACACTAAATATTTATATAGGTATTTCTTTTAAGCTGGGTAGCTTAAAAGAAATACCTAACTTAACAACTATCTGTTATTACGTTGAGTATTTATTCTTTCTTTTCTTGCTTGTTTTTTTTTTTTTTCTCAAGAGGGAGGTTTTAATAAGAGTTTTATATTTTGTTCAAACATCGACAGCTTGTAAGTTAGCTCTTATTATTTCTTTTTATTTACTTGCACAGTTAGTTTAGCTTTTTCCTTCTAGACAGTGGTTTAATTTTATTTCACTTCCGTTATCTTCTGCAAAGTCGGAAGCCAAATGAACTGAACTGATCATTAATAAAAAGTCTAACAATTTGTGAGGCACATTGCTTCCTCACGTTCAATCATTGGATAAATGGTCACATGCGTATATTAAATAAAGTATAATGATAATGTTTTTAATGAAAAATTATAGATTTTTCTAAAACCTTATGGTATAATTCTAGCCATAAATGAGAAGTTCAGTGTGTCAGTTCGGCGTGAACTTGAACAGACTCATCAAAAGTAAAATTACGTGTGCAGGAAAAAGCGTCCGACATATCACGGTGTACGGTGTGACATGTCGGATTGACATCAGTTAGAAGTGAGCGTGAGTTGGGTTGAACTCAGTTCAGTCCTTTAGACCAGGGGTCTTCTTTTAGCCTAAGGGCCACATTTACTATTCCACTAAGTCCCAAGGGGAAAGACCTAGCTTGCTTATCTTACCAACGTACTGTAGTTTTGAATTAAGCGCAAATTTTCGTATTGGGACTAGCCTTGATTAAGATAGATATCTATAGCGCAGGGTGCGTAGATGGACGCCACTCCGTTCGTTTTTTAGGGTCCGTAGGCAAAACCTTATATTTTCCTGCGTGTCTGCCTGTCCGTCCGTCTGTCTGTCACCAGCTTTCACGGCTACACCTTTTGCCCGATCACTTTGAAATTTGGCATATATGTTTATAGTCCTACCCACACATTTTAAAACTGTAGCGACTAATAAAAACATAAGGGTTAAAAATATTTATATGCCATTGCATATAAATGCAATATTTTGATGCCATTGCAAAATATATCAAGATTTTTCAAAATCCTTTTAACGCCGATGTAGAATTCCTTGCCCCAAAATTTTAAATGGAAATGATTGATTTGCAGTCTAGTGATATTTTTAAAGAAAAATATTCAAAGCTATAATTGCTGGTAATTTTCTAAAAGTCTTCCACTGGTGAGTGGAATGGGTGCAGTTTGATCAGTTGCATAAATTTGTTCGTGGCTTCTTTTCCGCATATTCACAATTATAATGTAGTATTTCGCTACGTGAATATACTATGCATGTCACTTTTAATAGTAAGTTATTGCGTTCCTTAATTGGTCGTTAAATAAAAACATCTGATTATTATTTTGTATGATTTACTTGCTCTACTACGGCGGGCTGGATTGGTGGTGCCTGCGGGCCGTAGTTTGGAGACCCCTGCTTTTGACCAAACCTAAATTATATAATAATAATAGCAATTATTGTCAGAGCTAAAGTAAAATGTAACAAAACACCTTCAGAAGATATACTACGGTCGATTGACTTGTTGTTATTGCCCACCAAATTGACTGTATGAAGACAATGCATCCATTCTTGTCTGACTGACAATAGCACACCGAATTAACTGTTTGTGAGCTTTATGCATTAACGAAATTCTATAAAACAATTGAATCCCATTAGTAGGTAAAAGTGTGGTAGTTTGGTTTCCCTGTGGGGCTAAAGTTGTTTTTATCTAATATTAAATGGGCTACTTTCGAAAAACAATTTCGATTACTTGAAAATAAGTTGTGTGCTTTCAACAAATAGGTGGGAAAGCAATGGCCATAGAAGGTTGAAATTAATATAGGACACTCTATGGGCTAACTGACCTTCCATCAAAAGTCACTTAAAAACGGACGATGAGTTTATATAATAAGGGGGTTCGCAAGTTAATGCACTGACTGGCAAACGGCACGAGAAAATAAAATGTTCCCTGATGTTAGAATCACATTTCTCTCTAGAAAATTTTGAATTTGGAGACATTAAAAATATTTGTTCTTCAGAATGATCATAATGTTTACATGTTTATACCGATGGTTTCGTGTGAACTTTAAACATAATATAACACATTCCGCATAGTGGAGAATGGAATTCTTACTATTAATTTATATAATTGTTAAGTTATATTTAAGCTATTACTATTAATTTATTCGATTGCCTTTTACTATTATTAAGTTATTTTCAAATATTAATGCAGAAATAAAGGTCTAATGACTTAGCCACTGCCTAATGACACTAGCTTAACTTACTGAATTAATTTCTAGTTCAATTCAAATTAAATTTAATAAAATCAACTTTTCTTTACAATAATTTAAAAATATTTATATTAGTTTATGTAATAATTAATTATAATAAGTCAGTACAAAAGGAGAAAGAGAGATTATTTAATTTTGTATTTTTAAGAAACTTTCAAGCCCATTTACACGCTTAAAACCCAGAATACACGCTTATTCAAGCAGGCTTCTGTTCGTGTTGTTTTGGCTTAAGAAAGGAAATCAAATCGACGAAATAAATTAGAGCTTGTGAGACTTTATTGGACTTCCTGAAAGTAGAATTTGATGCTATGCTACATTAATTCTATTTCTACACGTACAATTACTCATTTGTTAATTTTATATTACAAAGCAGCATTCACCCTTCATAAGGCGCTTCACCTTGTTTAGGTTTACTACTTTACTTAGTTCCTAGGCACTGATCGGCCTTATGAAGGCTAAAAGCTACTTTGTACCACAAAATATACAAATTAGATTACTTACATGATGACACAGTTTTTGTAAGTTCTTAAGATAACGACCTATAGACGCTACCATATCTTAGTTAATTCTACGTTTTGTGCTCTAGTTGGCGGTTTCGTAGATACTGTATTTTGTGTATACGATGAAAAGAGTTTTCTCGCAAAAGTCTGAAAATTTGTATTTTTGACGTAATGCTTCTACAAGGCCACTGGATCAAAATTTAAATTATTGGTGTTTAATAGATGCAGGATTTAATGCTGAAAACTTTCGGTCATAGTGGGCTTTTCGATTAAATGCTTGGTTTAAGAGCTATTCAAGAAAAATTGTAAAAAGGCCAAAAACCAATGAGAAGTGAGTTTGGAGACAATCACTATTTGTTGCGGTCTCACTTACCTTCAACACAAATTCCTTCTACAATATTGCTAACGCTTTGCGATTCCGATTAGGGTGATCCTTTTAATTGCCCTATTTTATAGGACGATTAAGCACTCGTTGGAGGTCGGAATTTCTTCATCCATGCTAAAAGAATAAACAGCAAGCATGATCAAAGAAGTAGGTTGTTTGTTTAACCCTAGAACGCTAACCATATTTTTTAACCTTTTAAGGCTAACCTTGAGTCATATTGACTCCCTAATCTATTATACCCAGTTTTATTAAAATATAAAGGCCTAATATGTACAATATTTTTTTAACACGTTTTAGTGCTAGTTGATGGGACACTTGGGTGCTTTGTTTGCCACAAAAAACAAATGTTTTCCTTTTAATTCCGGTTTTTCAAACTGCACTACTGCACTACTATTACATATCCGGTATTGTTATCTACCGGAGTGGTTTTATTTACTTTATTTTATGTAGCGTTTTTCTTTCCTTTCCTTTGGTTTTTCTATTTCGTAAATTGTTTCAATTAATTTATTATTTTCCTCATCATCGCTGATGGGATTTAAAAAGGCATTTTCTATTTTCAAATCAGGGTCCAAATCACAACCGTCACCATTATTGTCGAATACGCTCTTTTTCATAATCGGTATCTAAATCGGTCATTTCCTTCATCAAGCGATAAATGTCGTTTGGATCATTGTATTTTTTCTCCATTATTTGACTATATTCATATTCTATTAACTTTTTATAATTTAGACATATAAAGACAAAAAAATATAACAATTTATACTTATAAATGAATAAATTACAATTATATTACCTTTAATTTGAAATAATTATTGAATTAAAAGTTATATAATATCTAATTTATAAGATTTGAAATGACCAAATAAACAATAACACGACATACTATTCTAAAAAATACTATTCTGCGTCAAAATGACCTACAAAAAATTTACGTGTAAGACTAAACAGGAGTCAAAATGACTCCGTGACTGCAGAAAAACAAACGATATGTCCTCTTTAGAATCTGAATGTGGAACTGATAGAAGTGTAGAAGGGTCATTCAAGGGTGGGAGATAGCATAGCTGAGATGTGGGAGTTCTGTGTTTTACAGACACCGTGCATTCGTAGTTTAAAAAAAAAATGGGAGTCATTTTGACTCCAGGTTAGCTTTCTAGGGTTAACCAAGAAAACGTTTGTAAACAACTATAGTACGCACCGGTATGAATGGTGAATCAGAATGGTCAAAACATTTCGGTAGACTCTGATTCCAAAATTTGCATAAGCAACCTCACTTCAATTGCGTGCTTCCACTATGTCTACACAACGCGCTTTAGCTACTCTTCAATTCATTTCCTGTTTCCGGATTCTGAACCTTATATTGGGATCCGCGTGCCCTCTGGCCGTACCCTTAAAGGTGAGCTAAGACGACCTGATGACCTGAGATAGTCTGGGCTACTCCCGCTCTGGCTGATGGGTCGTGTAAACCGCGTTCCTGGTCATGTTTTGGTGGATAAACCAAATAAGGCAGTCGGATGGAAATTCCATCCGACTTAGGGTATAAAGATGGGGATGCACCAGGCCTCCACCACTTCACCCTGCAAACTGGCATTGTAAATTCTCTTCGTTTGACACCATCCCTTCCTCTTTTAAGCAAAAGCCCACAAAGAGTGTTTGCTATTGACTAGATGTAACTGGGCCTGGCCCTGTAAATGCAACGTCCTGTCCAGTGGTGAGGAGAGCGGAGCAAAGGAAACCCGGAACGGGACCAGTTCCAGGCGGACGGAAAGGGGTCGGAGGCCCGTTAATTACTAAATTTAAATGATTTTCAGTTTGTATGCACATTAGCAATTTTTAAACAGTATCTTTTTTGAAGCTTATGAATTGTTATTTTATTAGGAACATGTTTTTACGATGACTAACCCCGTGAAATCTGAGCGAGCGTGCAAATTGTTTGCCCTGGTCTCTCTTTCCCAAAATGACGTTAGGAAAAGCTTCTTTTATTTGTTTCGGACATAGTCTCATTAGTCTGTATATTTTTTTCTTTCATTTTCTACATTTACTTGATTTAAACTTCAAATATTAAATTAGCGCTTACACATTAAATGTATGACCTAGAGGTCGTTCACCTTTACCAACATCCAAAGAAAATCATCACAAAACAGAGAATCCTTAAATCCATTTTACATATATATTATTAACGTAACTCGTTGGAAATTATTTCAAACGTAAAACTGGGGGAATTTCTGCTTTTCTTCTTCTCTTGACGTAATGAAATGAAAGGTTAGATAAAAGATAAAGACGGTTGCTCAGGAGAAGAGAAGACAAGACTTATTGTGTTTATGAAATCTACAAACAGAATGCTAAGAATAATAAACAAACAAAGCAAGTTGTCGGATCTGTTTGTACAATCTCAGGTACTCTTACCTTCCTCTTAACATAAAGCATCCAACACAATTCTACAAAACATAATCAACATTGCACAACCTTAACCATGTTTAACCTTTGACAAAATTAACTCCAAACATTTGTCTTGAAAATACATCATCATCTTATCGTTTTTAACAAATACGGGTTTTCTCTCTCTTGCTCCTTAGTGTAAACATAATTCTAAATTAAATTTAACGTTTTGTTAATCTTCTCATTCCACCATACTTAATACATAAGACAGAGTTAGAAAATTCTAATTTATTAGGTTTTTTTTATTTTTATTTTTATTTTTTTATTTTTTTTTTTTTACTGTGATTCATCTTTTTAACTTTACTTTTCCCTAAATTAAATATAGAAAAGAACAATAAACTTCAAAGGTTTGACTTAAGTTCTCTCTGATCTTACAGCAGTGAAACAAAGTAATCAGATGTTTAATGCAATTATATAACACTTTGAATTTCAAAAGTAATTTCACCGCAACAAAAGTAGCTACTGGATCAATTTATTTTTTAAGTTTGTAAAATTATGATAAGCGTGACAAACAATTAATAATTATTCAATCAAATAATTAATAATTATTCAACCAAATAATTAATAATTATTCAATAAAATAATTAATAATTATTCAATACATTACAAGAAATATTATTGAAACAAGTCATAGCATGCGTTTTTAACGCGCGTTTGGGCTATATAGATAAAAACACATTCATGAAGCCGGGGAGACGTCACTAAGTGTTTCCCCCACCCTTCCTTCCGTGTGCACTTGCGCAGTGTTCCGTTCAGGTTATAAACAAAGTTAAATCTATAATATAAGTGGCAAAGTCCTGATTGACTGACATAGAATCAACGCACAGCAAAATCTGCTTAACCGAGAGCAGATAAAAATATATCTAACCAAAATTGCAGAAGAAACATATTTTATGTTTGTGGAAATTTCTGAAAGAATTGTTAAAGAAATTAGTTTTCAATCGCTGTCAAAAATATTTAGATTTATTTTTAGATATTAAGACAATAGTTTACAAATCACACATTACCGTGCCTAAAACTTTACTAACATTACCACTTCTTTAAAATGCTAAAATAAAATCTACGAGCGTACACGTAATATAATAATTTCTAAGTTATATTGATAACTGCCGATAGGTATTTTCTAAAATTGTATCCTTAAGGGGAACTTAAGGACAAAGTAAGAAAAAAAGGGGAACTGAGCCCAGACCGATCTTCTACAGTTAGGAAGTTAATACTTGAGAAATAGCTCGTATTTTAGATGTAAGCACGTATATTAATAAAAGATAATTCCAATTTCAATCAAGGGATGTGTAAAGACATGGGGAGGTCAGAAGGAATATACCGCTGCTTTTCCCGGACTGTTATCTTTTAAGAAATTTTTTCTTCAGTAGTCGGAATCAATTACTAATTTGGGATATTAGCAAATTATCTTATCAAAGGGGAGGGGGTATAGAAATAAGGGGAAGGGATGGAATCTAGATATTCTCACCTAGTAAAATAATTTAAATGTTTCTTGATGGTAGTTTATACACCCATCAAATTGAAAATAACATACCCCGTAGCGAAGCACGGGTATCCAGCTAGTATATTATAAAAATGCATTACTAAGTTTCTAAAATGATGGTTTGAAAATGAAAAATAAGTGTGTATTTAATAATTACTATGTAAATGGGTGGATAAAAAAATGAAATCAAAAATATTAACAAAAGGATAGAGGACAGGAAGGTTTTTATTCAGGTTAGCTTTGACGCGAGAAAAGTTGGTTCCAAACCAACTTTTCTCGCGTCATGTTATGATATGGCAGTCTATAGATTATTCTGAAGCGCATATAAAACGCAGGCTTTAAACCCACCATTCTCCGTTCGTATACGGCGGAGCCACCACTATTGAGTAGCTGTCTCTTATCTATTGAGGCTTGAATAGTCTTTTCAGTTTACCCGAAATATTCCGTAGTGATCACAGTGACCAATGTGGATTTACCAGCAGCCTTTTTTTTGTATATTGCAAGTAGCAGACTTAAGTGGGTTAATTTTAATTTAACTTTCTTTTATAATGTATTTTATATTAGGTATGCAATACTTTTTTAGAATTTCAATATTGTTTGATCGTAAATTATATCACATTTAAAACACATTAAATTTTGTTCCTTTTTTTCCTTTTACGGGCCTCAAAATCATTTTATTTTTGGGAATATGATAAGAATTAGAATTATACTAAAGATATTTTCTTAATGCTTTGTATCTGACATTTATAATTCCATTAGTTTTTTAGTGTAAACTAGAAGGAAGTAAATAATTATTCATTGCCGTGAAATTAGTTCTGTAAAGACATTATTGAGCTGATAATAATACTAGTTATAGAGCATAACGATTTCAACTTTATTTAACATCATTTAAGTGATACTTCTTCAAGTTTTAAAACTATCTCTTACAAAAATAAATTATGATAAAAGTATAATTATGAAATGAAAGCTGCAAATAAACTTATTGAAATACTTTAGTACTCATTAGCGCTCAGTGAAATAGTTTAGTACTCGGTTTTAGTTCGGTGAAAGAATATTAATGATAAAGACAATTTTGAGCTGATAACAATATTATTTATAGAGAAGCTGTTTTTGTTCGGAACAACCGACCGCGTTCTTGAACCTTCGGATGATTAAGCAGTCGACTGGAGCGGTTGCGACCGCTTCGACCGAATACAGAATACGGTTGGTTAATCAAAATATAGTGTTTTGTCTCTTGTTGGGTCGGGTTTTTGCTATTCTTCAAAATTCCCCTTTAAACATGGACCTCTATCGACACTCTTTTACTTTTTTACCCACCTTTGTTATTTTGAATTTGAGATGAATTTGGCGGGTAATTTTGTGGCTTATAATCAAAATATATCAAAACTGAAAGATGATAAGTGTGATGTTCCTTTGTCCTATAGTGCATTAATATCCTTTCATCCTAATAATTAGTTACTTTCTTACCAATCTTACTTTTCAACACTTTAGAGATATCAATTTAGGTGGGTAACAAAATAAAACAGAACCCTTATCACGATGTGCACAGTGGGTTCCAATGATTCAGGTGGAAAATGAGGCTGAAAATCACATTAATGTGTGTAATCAGAGTTTTCTGTAGAAGGAAAAAGGAAGGGAGATGGCTGTAAACAGATTTAATCTACAAGGGGGCCACGTGCCACTACAATAGTTTATGCACTTAAGAAATCGCAATAGCTTCCCTTCTATCTCACACCAAACAACAACCAGTTTATAACCTTTTCGGTCGACCGCTGCTTTCAACCGGTCCTCTTCGAAAACAAGATAATTTCAAGCCACCATGAACCATGACACTAACCACTACTGTAGGAACGCCGAGAGAATGTGCGTGGAAAAATCGATCTTGGGTCGAACTTTTAAACTAACTATCGACTTCACTTCTTGATATATCGATGTTCCTCTAGGCAGAGTCCCCTCTAGGTGTGTCGACCTTTTCTACCTTGTTTAAAAAGTGACATTTTTTCGGCACATTTTTACAATGCCCGACTTTAACATCTCACTGCTTTAATCGTTAATTAACGTAAAACAAATGAACTTTTTGACTTGAAACTTCGTAGGCTTCTACATTTATATGAGTTATAAAAACCCTGTCAATTTGGTTTGATTTGGATAAGAACTCTTAAAGCAGTGAGAAGTTAAAGTTGGGCATTGTGAAAATGTGCCGAAAAAATGTCACTTTTTAAACAAGGTAGAAAAGTTCGAGTACCTAGAGGGGACTCAGCCTAGAGGAATAGCGATATATCTCGAAGTCAAGTCGATAGTAAATTTGAAACTTCGACCCAAGATCCATTTTTCCACGCACATTCTCTCGGCGTTCCTACAGTACAACCGCTGGTCGACTAGTTTAATGATTCCGAACGCACCCTTACTTTATTAGTTTAATACTCATTGGCGTTCAGTGACATAGTAATGATAAAAACAATGTCGAGTTGATAATAATACTAAAGGACAACCAAGAAGTGATGTCAATCTAAAGAGTGTGCTAGTGTTGTTGTTATTGTTTCGTTTATGGTCAATTTTTAATAAAATATACCACAGTTTTGTAAAAATGTGAATACGATGTAAGGAAGGTTTGCCGGGTGCAGGTTATAAAATCTAATTCTTGCTCTCTTTCTGAATGTAAACAAACCTTTAAAGTTCCGAATATGTCGATCTAATCGTGTAATTTAAAAGTGACAAAAAATAGCATAAAACACACGGTCACTGTGAATTTACGTAGGAAATTCAGTTATTATTTTGATAGGAAAAAACTAATTTCGATTGTCATGGAGAGCTGTCATTTATAAAATATCAGGTATTTGCATTAGACTGTACTGACTTCGGTTGATAGTTTTTCTGTAGTGCACTTCTTGGTAGACATTCAGTTATACGAGTAGAGCATAATGATCAACTATATTTAACAGTAATAATTCCATACGTTTTAAAAAGACCTTTTAAAAAAGTAAATTATACATGAAATACAAAGTTTAATACTAATTAGCATTCAGGGAAATAGTTTAGTACTCATTGGTGTTCAGTGAAATAACTAGTTTAATACTCATTAGCATTCAGGGAAATAGTTTAGTACTCATTGGTGTTCAGTGAAATACATAGTTTAATACTCATTAGCATTCAGGGAAATAGTTTAGTACTCATTGGTGTTCAGTGAAATACATAGTTTAATACTCAATAGCATTCAGGGAAATAGTTTAGTACTCATTGGTGTTCAGTGAAATACATAGTTTAATACTCATTAGCATTCAGGGAAATAGTTTAGTACTCATTGGTGTTCAGTGAAATACAAAGTTTAATACTCATTAGCATTCAGGGAAATAGTTTAGTACTCGCATTGGCGTTCAGTGAAATACATAGTTTAATACTCATTAGCATTCAGGGAAATAGTTTAGTACTCATTGGTGTTCAGTGAAATACATAAGGTTTGTTCCAACCCCGCTATTTGTACCGTCCTTTGTATCGTCCCGCGAAACGTTCGGGAATCATTTAGGACAGGTTTTATACGCATGCGCTAACATTGTACTGTAATAAAAGCATGTCAGGTTGGAACGAGTTTAGGACTATTATTCGCACTGTATTAAAAACATTAAGGAAACCTAACAGTTAGGAAACCTTCCTGTTGATATTTGTAATTATTGACATAACTGCGCATGTCATACAAACCAGTACATGAGGTTTGTTCCAACAGAGCCTCGGACGGTTCTAGAACTGCCGGGAGCATGCGCAGTATCGAAAGACCGTTCCTACACGCTTCTCGGACGGTTCTGGAACTTTTAGTCCCGTGTTCCAACAGAAAGTCGAACGGTTCTGGGACAGTCCTAGAACCGTGAAAACAGTTCCCGGACTGAAACAGGAACTCGACCAGAACTACTAATACTAATATACGGAGGCGTGTAGGTTACACTACTACTACTGTTCAACTATAACCTAACATTTGTTTTCGTTTCTTTTCTTGATATCTTCTGTTTCCTAGCGTGTTTTGTTTCTCTCTCCTCAGTTAATATTTATACTACTTCTTTCTTTCTTCTTTACGTATTATTTTATATCATGATAGTATATTGGAATAATAAAATATAATTTATATTTTATTTATTCCTCATGATAATTAAAATTTCTCATAGCGACTTTGAGTCCTTTATAAGAATTACCTACGATCTTTTTGTCTGTACAT
The DNA here is from genome assembly GCA_951217055.1 of Gerris lacustris. Classification (NCBI taxonomy): domain Eukaryota; kingdom Metazoa; phylum Arthropoda; class Insecta; order Hemiptera; family Gerridae; genus Gerris; species Gerris lacustris. The sequence goes on along the minus strand of OX578283.1, from coordinate 52,970,510 downwards.
CCGCCGATGATTTACAGACAAGAAAAAAAACGAACAGATAAATTGTTCTTATAATTTTCTTTTTTGTAGTTTTGAACCCTTTATTTGTAAATATTTCTTAATGTGTGGTTGACCTTTTCTTATATACGGGTTTATTTTTAATAAGCCAAAATAAAATTCACATTTTATCATCCGAAACTTGATTCCGAGATCTCTGTGAAGGAGGGGTCTTACGAACCTGGGGATATCATTAAAATCTGTTTCATATACGTCTGTATGTACGTATTCGTATGTAACTAAACCTTTATTAACATATCGCTTCAAGATATCGTATTGAGATGCGGTTTGCGACATTATTTACAACTTTTGTCGGAAAAACTGATGGCGACAAACCCGAACATCGTAGCTCACGACGTTTCGGAGCTGTAGTCACTTAAGCACGAAATCGGTCTGTCGACGATAACTTCAGTAGACATTATTTGATTTCTATTCTATTTGGGGTATATATTTATTATTATGTGTCCTATTTGGTAGATTGTACCTATACTTTTTGGGCACAAGTGGTTTTGGAGATATTGGCATTTTAATGTTTTTACTTCCATGAAAATGGGTGTAAATACTGAGCTCTATCTTGATCGCGTATTGACTCCACAACATTTCATGGAAGTCATGTGTAGGATTTCCACACCGGTACTTTTTATATGATTTAACAGTTAATGTTCAAAAAAATTACAATTTATACAAACAAATTTTTAATAGGCAACTGAAACTAAAAGACAGGATTGTTACGAGCCTGACGAATCCCAAATGTGAGAGCGAAATATAATCATTCAGAAATGACAGTGTGATAAATTTGTAATTTTAAAAACTATTTGCTCAAATGTGCATTCTTATAAACTTTGTTGAGTTTAACAATAGAATATGTTCACGTAAGTAATCCATTTCTGAGTGAACATAAACAAAACAAGTGGAGAGATACGAAGAGGAAAATAAAAACAAGATAAAGGGAGGTAACATGAAGGTTGCAGTTCTGAAAGAGTTCTTAAATCGTTCCAACAGGCTCCTCTTTTTGAACCAGTTCTGAACCAGTCCTCATAGACGCATGCGCATTAAAAAATCCTGAACTGGTTCTAGAACCGTCCTCGAATTGGCTGTTGGAACAAACCTAAGGTATTGTTAGAGGGTCGTTGGGACCGTACAGTGAACGGTTCGCAAACGATCCCTGCCGAGGTTGGAACAGTTTCGTGTACGGTACGAAACTCTGTCCCAAGTCAGCTTGGAACGGCTTTTATTTACTGCGCATGCCGGTGACGATCCCGCGGACGGTACAATGCTCGGTTGGAACAAACCTATAGTTTAATACTCATTAGCATTCAGGGAAATAGTTTAGTACTCATTGGTGTTCAGTGAAATACATAGTTTAATATATTCATTAGCATTCAGGGAAATAGTTTAATACACATTGGCGTTCAGTGAAATACATAGTTTAATACTCATTAGCATTCAGGGAAATAGTTTAGTATTCATTGGCGGTCAGTGAAATACATAGTTTTATAAATTCATTAGCATTCAGGGAAATAGTTTAGTACTCATTGGCGTTCAGTAGTTCAGTGAAATAGTTTAATACACTTTTGCGTTCAATGAAATAATGTAGTACTCATTGGCGTTCAGTGAAATAGTAATGCTAAAGACAATTTTGAGTTGATAATAATACTAGTTATAGAGGATTTGGTTGAGTAAAAGAGGTTATTAAAAGAGGAGAGGTGGAATTAGAAGCACTGTGATACTAAAGTTTAGCCTCTAAACTCTTATAATTAATCAAGTGGAATTAATGTGAGATCTCGCTCTACACAATGTAGTGAAATTCATCACAACACCGTGCACATATCATTCCATGAATATACCACTTACCACCACTTTACTTGTTCTGTGCTCTGCTTATTACTCTCGTGTCACTTTAAAGTCGACTTTACATTCCCTGCAAACGCAACTAATCTCTCCTAGATTCACAAAGTACGGGTGTAATAAAAGAAATCTGTCTCCTATATTATGTTGTTCATTGTACATTCTAAATAGCTGAAACATTGTATCCTTTTCTTTTATTTCTTGAACAAATAATGACAGTTGTCATTTTTTTTTTCTTTTTTTTGGGTTTGCTTTGTAAAAAGGGAGAGGTTAGAGAGTTTTATTGCCCTTTCCAAATAACGACAGCTTGTAACTTGGTTCTTTTCTTTCTTTTGTCCCAGTTTAGTTTTGGCATTGGCTCCTAGAGCGCTCTCATCTCACCCCCCCCCCCGTCTCCCTCTATAAGCTGGATTTTCCTCAGTGGTTTATCTCCTTAATTTCGTTTTACCTATCTAAATACGTAAAAGAATAAAAAACCCTTAGCTTTGTTGCTGCCAGTTCCTTTTCAACTTAGTAGATGATAAAAACGTAGTTTTATTTTAACAACAAATATATCTTTCCACGCATATTAGCTGGTATAGCTTTAGTTTATAGGTTTTCAAACAATATCTATAATGATTTGTTCTTATTTAGCCTTCTTATTCCCCCCCCCCCCTCTATCTCGCTTATGTGAAGGGCAAAAAATCTGAAAAAATTCCTGAACATTCTTCGATCAAAAGTAAAGATACCACTTTTTGGAAATTTCGAAAAAAATATTATTTTATTTTTTATTGACAAAATACTTTTTTTTTTATAATTTTGGTCTTTTCAATGTATTTATATGGTTGTAGTCCGGTTCAGTGGCAAAGAAATACTTTATCAGAAGTTTGTTTATGTGTTTTGAGAACAGACCCTTAGGATAGTTCAAAGTAAGCATTTTAGCATTTAAAAAAAAAAAAAACACTGTTTATACACTTTACATTTAAACACTATATAGTGTGTCTACGGACCCTCGCTGTGTGCTGACTAGCACACATTTGACCTGTTTATTTCTGTTCATCTTGGGCCATAGAATCAGGATTTCTTTTTTATCCCATTAAAATTGGGTCACCTTGTATGCATTCTATATTATTTATATACCTATTAGGTTTATTATCGCGAGGGGAATAATGGCACTTTACTCCCGCGGTACATACAATATTTTATTTCCAGTAGGGAGAAAATACACATTTTCATCCATTGCACAGTTTTTATTTATTATTTTAATAAATAACAATAATTGTTAGCACTTTTAATGGCAGATATAAGAGATTCAATATTAAAAACAAATAAGAGTTGGAATTAATCTCAAATAGGTTATTTAGATGCAGGTTATTATCAATAATAAACAAGGTCGAAAAAGCAGTGTCGCCAACTTGATTTCAACAACTTCATTACATTAGCCATTCATTCTCTGCTATTTATAAAATAATTAAGTTGGCAATCCTTCTTTTTCTCCCTGGTTTTACTTTTTCTCCCTACTTTTACTTTGTCTCTCTACTTTTGAGTTCAGGGAAGGAAAGCCTTACTTTATTCCCTCTAAACTAATTCAAAATCATAACTTTTTTTCTCTACTAGAGATAAAATAAATATTATTGCGGTTAAATTCTATATCATGAAAAAGTATTGTGTCAGTTTATCGGACCAATTTTCGTTATTTTGTTTTTAATTTATTACTACTCAGACACTTCAAACGATAAAAATTTGTGAATGTTAGTAACTCTCTCACTAGCTCACACTTACACAAAAATATCAAATTTAAGTTTATAACCTTCTCGGTCTGCTGGTTCCTTCAAACGGACCATTACGGAAACAAATGCAATTTAAGCGTCCAATACTCTATAACCACAACCAACCTCCGGTCGACCTGGTTGGTGTTTCCAAACGCACCCTAATATTTTCCCGGAAAAGCGTCCGCTCAAACAGACAGACAATTTGTAATAAAAATGTCTGTATACTTTGAAACAAATCCATCAATATCTCAAAATAAAATTTTTCAAATGGCAATGCTTTCTCACTACCTTTACTATGTGCTTATATAAGGAAGTAAAAAAAGCTATCTAGATTCATAACCCTGTTTTTTCTGAAAAGGTTGTGTGAAAGGAAGAATGAGGGAAAAATGAAAACTCAGCAGAAATGATAAAAAAAGGTAAAAAGCCAAAGTGATTCTCAAAATTGATCCGGTAAAGTTTCGGATATACGATGATATCCCTGGAACAAAACAAGACGAGTCAACAAAACACACTATTGAAGATAGAGAACCAGCCTTGGGAAATTTAATCAAGCCCCCTAGTCCAGAAGGATCAAAGACCCTGACTTGAAGGGTCAAAGAAACAATACAAAATAACAAGCAACACAATCTAGCCAATTCACATTCCACAATAATGCAGTTTAAATATAGAGTTAATCTGCAAATCCTTGTCCACATATTATGAAATAGAGTTTCAGTTTAGAATCCAACCTCAGTTGGAACAACCATCTTGTTTTAAATTTTAAATTTATTAATTATTATTCGAAACTTTTATCTAAAAGTTTTGTTTAAATAATAATTATGTTTAGTTTATTGATCTATATTGAAATAGTAGTATTTTGTTATTAAACTTGGTCGTCTTTAGTTTTTATAATATATAATAGTAATTCTGATTTAAAAATCTACAAGTATGTATATGTAATCCTAATACTACTGACTGGCTGACATCATTGGCCCCCCATATGGGTATATGGGGGGAAAAGAGGGGCGCTTGCCCCCCCCCCCCCTTCTGAAATACTGATCTGTTTCTGTGTTTTCCAAAAACATTTTAACACTTTTTTCAAGTTCAATTTATAATAAGTATGTTTCCAATAATAGTTATCTTTGCAAAGCCCTCTTAGAATAGAATCAGGACTACATTATACATGAATGAAAAATAATAATAAAAAATCAACGTAATCAAAATCAATTCAGAATCAAATCCAAATCAAAACCAAGTAAAATACACTGCCAATTAGTGTGGCACATAGCTTCCTCGCATCCTATCATGTACTTTATGGTTATATTAACATTAAAGTTTTATTACTTTATTGGTATAATGTTTATTGTGTAAGAACAATTAACATTTGTTAGCGATCATTAACACTTTATAGGGGTGTCGCTGTAGGTTTTACTAAAAAATTGTATTTGAAAAAAATGTTCGTCTCATTGAATAGCTAGCTAGCTAGTCTCATTGAATTCCAATTTTAAATTTGAAGTTCACGTTTACGCGAGCGTTGCGCGTGAACGCTTGAACGGATAACGTAGTCCAACGAACTCGACCTGAGCATTGGTAAAATAAACATGTCTACCAAATTTCATCAAAATCGGGCAAGATTTACTCAAGTTATCGTCGCACGTTTCACGATTCGCGGACACACACACCGACAGACAGACAGACAGACAGACACGGAACCAAAAATATTCCCTGATCTGAAACGGATTTCTGTCTTGGAATTTTTAAAATCGGAGGCATAAAACTTTTTTGTTCTCAAAAGTGAACACAATGCTTCCGTTACCTTCGGTAAGCTCGGAAGCAAAAAGTAATAAATGACAGCCCATAAAAAGAAAATGCCAATCGAAACAGTAGCGTACACAGAAAATTTTTTCGGGGGGGGGCCCAACCTAATTTAACTTATATGCGGGTTTAGCATACCCCATAATTTATTATAATTGTAATTTCTCCCCCTTTTCAACACTCTAATTTCAATTTCTAACCTCATATTTAATTAAATTAAAATCCTATGAGGTAACACCTCACTATGTGATGTGATCGTTCTAAAGAACGATTATGTCTCCGATTCCAATAATTCTAAGACAGAAATCTGTTCCAGTTATCAGACATTTTTGATCCCGTTTGGGCTGTTAGTCTGTCTCTCGCTCAATCATGGCGAACAATTCTTAAAAACTACTCTTTCGATTTTAATGAAATTCGGATGGCAGTTAATTAGCATATAAAAAGTCCATTGTTGGTCCTATATAAGGTCCAATCTTCTGGTCCCATTTCCCTCCACCACATTTCTCTACCTGCCACCATTCTCTTCCACATGTGCACACACATACATTTATTTACACCTTATCTTCAAAAATATTCATCTGATTTTATAAAACTTATCTGATAGAAGCTCACAGATTAAATTTAACTGTCGGCGCTGTTTAAAATTTGGTAAATTGATACTTTAAACTTTAAATCATGTAAAATCAAACCAATTTTGACTAATTTAAAAAAGGAGGGAAAATTGAGTAAATTTAACATGAATAAAGTATCAATATAGCAATATTTTAAGAGCGCAGACGGTTTAAATTATTCTTGGGTTATCTGCGGGCTACTTTAAACAAACCATTAAAATTTCATAAAAATCAGATGAGTTCTTTTGAAGATATAGGTGTAAATAAATGTATGTCTGTGCGAATGTGGAAGAGAAATAAATAGGTGCAGAAGATTGAAACTTATACGGGACCAGCAATGTTATAAACTGGCTAATTATGACCTACCATCAAAATTTCAATAAAATTGGACGAATAGCTTTTAAGATATGTTGGTTCGCAAAAATTGAAGGACAGGCGGTCACGGAACCCAAACTGTAACCTGATGTTGAACAGATTTCTGTCTTGGAATTTTTGAAATCGGAGACATAAAAATAGTTTGTTCTTCAGAACTGTCACATATCTTCCGTTTCCTTTGGTAAGCTCGGAAGCAAAACGTGATCCATACTGCAAAAGCAAACGTGGATTTGGAGCACATACGAATTTCAAATTTTTATCTAGAAGAGAATTCTTCTCTAAGAAAATTAAATTCCTATTGCAAAACAAAAGAATCATTCGCTCGTTCGCGATGGGACATTTAACATCAAATGTTTTCTGAATGCTTTTTGAGTTTTTAGATTTAAATTTACTATTACTATGGGGAGCTAGCGTAGCCGTGTGAGTTAAACCACGTCTGCTCGGCCATCACTAAATCTCGAGTGGAACGAGACGGGGTTCGATTCCTCGCCGTGACACTCTGATTTATATGGCTCACTATTGATCACATCATACTCGCTTCGGCGGTACAAATGTACATATGTATGATGTGTGAAGTGGCTGGAACTCTCTACCGCGGGGCGTAAAAAGGGCCTGAATGATGGCCTAATTGCAAGGTTCGAACAAGTGGTTCGTCCTACCCGTCCTAGTAGAAAGTACTAGACTACTACTACTACTATTACTATGTAATATGAATCAGTTTTTTCACAAAATGATAAACCGATTTATTTATATTGCCTCTGTTTTCCCACTACATGTCGACGAACACTAGTCCGACCTGAGTCAGCAAGAGGGGAATGAATTTGCTACTGTAATCCACAACCATCATATTCCTGTTTAAGCCAGTCTAGTGTGCATATTTTAATTCACTTAATTTAATTCCATCGGCAAAAGTTCGAGTTGACTCGGGCCTCATTTAATTTAATGTGCTTAACACCTAGGCCGAGCCGGCAATCGGGTCTATTATTAAACGCATCCCAATTTATTTTGATGCATAATTTCCATCGACAAAATCGGGCCTACTAGCAATCAGGACGATTCATTGTACTCATCCTAATCAATTCAATGCAATTTCCTTAATTCTATAGCAAAAAATCCGTGCCTAGCTGTCAATTGGAGCAGTCTATTTCTACGAATCCAAATTCAATTCATTGCATTAGGATTCGTAATGAATTGAAGCTGTCCTATAATGCAACCTATGCTATTGAACTGGACTAAAACCACAAAAAAATCATTGAATTCAATTGGCGAAAAATCGGGCCCAGCCGAAATCGGGTCAATCAAGTTTAATGTTTTTAGTTCCACTGGCAAAAATCAAGGCCTAGTGGGCAAATGAGCCGATTTATTTCATGCATCCTAATTTAATTCAATGAACCTAATTCCATCAGCAAAAATCTCGGTCCAGCCAAAATCGGGCCGCAATAGTGTATAATAGTTTTAGTTTCATCTACAAAAATCCGGGCCCAGCCGACAGTCGGGCCGGTATAGTGTTTAATAAATTTAATTCCATCGGCAAAATCCGGGCCCAGCCGACAGTCGGGCCAGTATAGTGTTTAATAAATTTAATTCCATCGGCAAAATCCGGGCCCAGCCGACAGTCGGGCCGGTATAGTGTTTAATAAATTTAATTCCATCGGCAAAATCCGGGCCCAGCCGACAGTCGGGCCGGTATAGTGTATAATAAATTCAATTCCATCGGCAAAATCCGGGCCCAGCCGACAATCGGGCCGGTATAGTGTTGAATGAATTTAATTCTATCGGCAAAATCCGGGCCCAGCCGACAGTCGGGCCGGTATAGTGTTTAATAAATTCAATTCCATCGGCAAAATCCGGGCCCAGCCGACAATCGGGCCGGTATAGTGTTGAATGAATTTAATTCTATCGGCAATATCCGGGCCCAGCCGACAGTCGGGCCGGTATAGTGTTTAATAAATTTAATTCCATCGGCAAAATCCGGGCACAGCCGACAGTCGGGCCGGTATAGTGTTTAATAAATTTAATTCCATCGGCAAAATCCGGGCCCAGCCGACAGTCGGGCCGGTATAGTGTTTAATAAATTTAATTCCATCGGCAAAATCCGGGCCCAGCCGACAGTCGGGCCGGTATAGTGTTTAATAAATTTAATTCCATCGGCAAAATCCGGGCCCAGCCGACAGTCGGGCCGGTATAGTGTATAATAAATTCAATTCCATCGGCAAAATCCGGGCCCAGCCGACAATCGGGCCGGTATAGTGTTGAATGAATTTAATTCTATCGGCAAAATCCGGGCCCAGCCGACAGTCGGGCCGGTATAGTGTTTAATAAATTCAATTCCATCGGCAAAATCCGGGCCCAGCCGACAATCGGGCCGGTATAGTGTTGAATGAATTTAATTCTATCGGCAATATCCGGGCCCAGCCGACAGTCGGGCCGGTATAGTGTTTAATAAATTTAATTCCATCGGCAAAATCCGGGCACAGCCGACAGTCGGGCCGGTATAGTGTTTAATAAATTTAATTCCATCGGCAAAATCCGGGCCCAGCCGACAGTCGGGCCGGTATAGTGTTTAATAAATTTAATTCCATCGGCAAAATCTGGGCCCAGCCGACAGTCGGGCCGGTATAGTGTTGAATGAATTCAATTCTATCGGCAAAATCCGGGCCCAGCCGACAGTCGGGCCGGTATAGTGTTTAATAAATTCAATTCCATCGGCAAAATCCGTGCCCAGCCGACAATCTGGCCGGTATAGTGTTGAATGAATTTAATTCTATCGGCAAATCCGGGCCGAGCTTATTTGGGGTGATTAAGTGTATACACACCATAAGATAATACTTAATTAATGCCTTTTATTGGAAAATATTTACAGCCAATTCGAATGCATCTGTCATTACTGTGTTTTTTTGGTTTTAAGTGTATGGCGGGTCTTAGGTATGTAATCATTTCGGGGGGGGCCAGGGCCCCTTGGGCCCCCCCCTGTGTACGCCACTGAATCGAAACTAAGTAATATAGTAATATGTAGCAGTTCTCGATATAACCAAGATAAAAAATAAAAGTAAATGAATTAGGTGTTTAGTGTAGATCCTTTTAGGGTAATAATAAAACGTCAATTAACTAGGCAACGTTTCGGCACTAACCTGCCATTCTCAAGCCTATATGTCGCTGTAGTGAGGATCGTTAAGGTGATAATACATAAGAAACTTTAAGAAACATAACAAGTTCCTTCGTCAAAACTCGATTCTCCTCAAACAACGATCTAATTACAACTAAAAACTCTCTCTACGTCCAATAGTAATAAAGCCAAGTCAAATCTAAGTTTGAAACATAATTATTAGCAGTGTACAGAAGGTGATGCGAACCGTGCAACAGTTACAAAGCTAATAAGTTAATGAGCGATTGTAGAAGAGCTAGGAGCTAGCCTAGGCCTAAACCTAGAGGAGGTCTAGATAAAGTGAATGGAGTGGGAGAAGGTAGAAAACTAGGAAGGGGAGGGGATGGAAAGGGCAAAGGGCTATACAGCTAAGATGGTGACACTACTCTACTCAGTATTGACTTGGACTGGGAAGTTATAGAACAAACATTAACCTTAGGTCCATTAATTTAATTACCAGTCTCTTCCCAATATAGCAGCTGCACCAGTAAATATTAAATAACTTTGGTTCTACTCAATATTTATCGATGAAACCAAGCATACAGCCAATATGTTTCCACTCGCCTCTGAAACAAAATTAGTCGATTTCATTTAGCCAGTTTTGCGCCTATAAAGTCGTATTGATAGTGACAGACACACATACATACATTCATACATACACGAAAATAGTTAAGACCGGATTCGATTTTCGGAATGTATAAAATGAAAAAGAATTAAAAAAAAAAAATGCAATTCTGACCAATGTAGAGACAATAGTTATTTATGCACCTAGGGAGTAAAGTTAGCCATTATTCCCTGCGCGAAATAGTTGGTTCTTGAGGCGCAGCCGAGGGAATAACTCTAATTAGCATAACTCTAAAAATTATTAGCATTTTTAATAGCAGATATATGAGATTCAATATTAAAAACAAATAAATAATTGGAATTAAACTCAAATAGAAGGTTATTTAGATGCAGGTTTTAAACAAGGATAAACATGGTCGAAAAAGCAGTGTCGCCAACCTGATTTTAACAACTTCATTACATTAGCCATTCCTTTTCTACTATTTATAAAATAATTAAGTTGCAATCTTTACTTTTTCGCCCTACTTTTACTTTTTGAGTTCAGGGATGAAAAGACTTACTTTAGTCCCTCTAAACTAATTCAAAATCATAACTTTTTCTCCCTACTGGAGATAAAACATTTTAAATATATATAGATAACATTATAACCTACTCAGTTAAACCTACTTCAAATGCAATAGTGTACAATATTGATTTTTAGCCCCACACAATTAAACTTCCTTCAATGTTATATGTAGTTTCAATTATAAATATGTAAACTGAATAGTAAAACCTAAATTTTATTATTTAAGACAACCCTTAACTTTCACGATAGTAAGGTTACATATACGCTATGAATGATAAAACAATATTTAAAATATAAAACGAATATTAACATAATAATAGAACAATATAAATAAAACAAATATTAGGTCATTAAATATAACTAAAAAAAAAAAAATCAAAAAGGGATGGCGGAGAAAATTTAATTTAGATGGATGTATAAGTTTTAAGGTTCCGGAATCCAGAAGGTGATTCTTATATAATGTCTCTCGTCTGTAAACTCCAAACTGCTGTGCAGACGTCTGATGTCTGTCGTCAGCAGACGAGTTAAGCCTAAACTACTGGAATGATTTCGATAAAATTGGATCAAAAATTTGATCAAATATATGTTGCATAATATGTTTCAAATTCACTAGACTTTTTTCTACACTTATCTTCAGTTCAATAATCAGTTTAGTTGAATGTCCGAAGAATGTTTTATACTTGTTTGTTATTTTATTTATTTTTTTATATATGTTTTATTTATTTGTTAACGGTGTATGCACTTGTATGCATTAATAGAAAAAAGGGAGATAGAAGTGTGAGATACAAATCTGTGGAATGCATTTGCAATTTCATTGTTATGCTTTTGTACCTACTCAACGAAAAGGAAAAAAAAAGCAAATGAAAATATACACAATTATAAACATTTTTTGTAGAGAAACATTTTTTATTTTCTATTAAAAAAGTGGAAATAAAGGGGGCCTTGGTATTTTTATATGGTTAAGTGGAGAGGTGTAAAATGGTGTTTCATTCTTTATCAGATGTACAATTTGTATTAGCAGGTCGGGAGACTGTGTGGAGAGATATTGTATGCGGGTACCCAATATAACAATGAGTTTACATCTGTGTCTGCAATGCAGCTTTTCCGCGCCTTCGACCTTCCTATTCCATTAACATTCGGTTTTACGCAAAAAAATAAACTAACTAACGCAATATTATAATTGCATTAGTAAGAATTATTATTAGTATTAACATTGGTATATATGTATATGTAGGTTATATTGGATCCATGTATTGGTATTTTCCATTTTATGTATATACATACAGGGTGGTCCAAAAGTCCCCCCCCCCTCTTAACTTTTGAATGGTTTGAGATAAATTAATGAAACTTGGGGGATCTATACCTTGCAAAGGGAAGTTTGTTTTCATGCAATCACCCACTAGGGGCAACCACCCACTTTGCCCCCAGGCCACGTAACTTCAAAATTTCAAATTGGAAACAAAATAAACTTTACCTGGAATATTTTTTCTATTTCCAATATTTTGCCCCCTGCAGGGGGGCAAAGATAGCAAAATGACCCTTCCGAAATAGTAAAGAAATAACACTTAGATCTTTATATGATATAAAGGGAACTTGGGGGATCTGTACCATGTAAAGAGAAGTGTGTAATCACCAACTCGCGTACTAGGGGCAACCACTATTTTGCCCCCAGGCGCTGAAATCTACCATTTTTTATACCTTTGCTCCCCTATAGGGGGCAAAATATTGGAGATAGAAAAAAAGTTTAAAGTAAAATATTTTTATTTTTTGCCGTAGAATCTAAATCTGCTATCAAAAATATACATTCCAGGATAAAATTTTGAAGTTAAGTCGTCTGTGGGAAAAATGGGAGGTTGTCCCTACTGCGCGATTACATGAAAACAAACTTCCCTTTACATGGTACAGATCCCTTAAGTTTCATTAATTTATGTCTAACAGTTTAGATTTTACAACTTATTATCGGAAGGGTTATTTTGCTATATTTACCTATAGGGGGCAAAATATTGGAAATAGAAAAAAATGTTTTAAGTAAAAGTTTATTATTTTTCACTGTAGAATCCAAATATGCTATCAAAAATATACACTCCAATTTGAAATTTTGAAGTTGGGTGGCCTGGGGGCAAAGTGGGTGGTTGCCCCTAGTTGGTGATTGCATGAAAACAAACTTCCCTTTGCATGGTAGAGATCCCTCAAGTTTTATTAATTTATCTCAAACCGTTCAAAAGTAGATGTACTAGTCACATATACTAGTTGTACATATACTAGCCTTCTCCCCACGCTCCACGCGGGGCTCATGCTAGGTATTTGTGGCTATGTTTCCTAGGTATAGCCGATCATGTAACGCAAAATAAACGCAGTCAAAATCATACTGGGAAGTCATAGAACAATCGTCAACCATTGGTGAATTATTTTAATCACCAGATTCTTCTCAATGCAGCAACTTTACCAGTTAATATATAATAACTCTGGTTCTAGGAAGAATTAATAAAATAATAAATACTCGATCCAAAGAGTATTAGTGTGAGATTTAAGCGCCCTAATCAGGAATTAAATCGGTCAAAACTTGCGGACGTCATATGAGCCCAGTCAATTTTAGGTACGATTAAAAGTCATAGGACCAAATTAGTAGATTTTTTAAAAAATCAGTTACCCCTGGTGCAATATGCTTTTCGATACTTTCGATACGACTTACCGTTTAGCCTCAATATGCCTCCAAACTTTAAAGTTGAGTCCACCATCTTTAATTTTACAGGGGGAGTACAATTATTTTTTTACTTTTCTGAATTTTCCAGTCGGCTTGGGCCAATTTCTGACCAAACAAACAAAACCGCGAGTCTCTAACTAGTCCAGAAGTACCTAAACATTTTGATTAGCGAGTCAGTGGGTTTTGTTTGACAATTGTCAACCATATTTTTTTGGTTTTTTTATATACATTTTTTCCCCCCCATAATATTGTTAATAACTTTGGTGCTACTCAATATTTTTCGATGAAACCAAGCCTACAATATGCGCGTAACATATTTGCTCTCACCTCTGAAAAAAAAATCGATTTCGTTTAGCCATATAAGTGGCGACAGACACACATTTACATACAAAATACATACACATACATACATAAACGAAATATGTTAAGCCAAATTCGGCTTTCGGAATGTATAAAATGAAAAAGGATCAACAAAATTTTCAATTTCACCAATTACAGACAAACCTTTAAATATATATATATATTTAAATTATTAGTAGAACTTCCTTTTTAGTACTACATAGTATACTATATTCTATACTTAAAAATTCTGACATAATAATTGTTTTCTTGTTACAATTAATTTGATTATACTAAAGCTAAAGTGTTAATAAAAAATCAACACTTCATGACTTATAAAAAAGAGGTTGTAATTTTTATTTTGTTTTTTGATCTTATCTGTTTACCTCTTTTTTACTTTTTGTTATTTTTATTTTCTTCTTCTATTTCCTTTATTAATTAATCAAACTGGTAAACAATGAAAGGGTTACAAACCATGCTATTAAAAATTGAATAAATATAATATATTAATTATATTCATTATTATTTTATGAATGTATTTATATAAAAACGCGAGATTATTTTTAACATTAAAAACATAGTAAATAAAAAGGGAAACATACATACCTCATTATAATAATAGTGAACTATTTGAAATAAAATACATTTCGAAGTATAATTGTGTCGAACAAAAGTTAATTATACATAATATTTTTTCATGTATTCACCTTAAATTAAGTACTTTAAATGATTTATTATTTAAAAGTGTTGTTTTTGAAGTTAAAAACTTTTAGACAAAACTAAAAATAACTAAATAAATAATAAACGTAAGTAAACGTGCAACTCTTACGATTTCCTCCTAGTTTTTAATTGTAATTTTAATACTCTTTTCCTCGAGTTCTAGTTATATCAACATTCAAAAAAGAGATGTTGGCAATTTAAAATTCATATTGAAAATCTAAATGATTTTAAAAAACCGTAGTTGGAGAACTAGTTATTTCAAATTATAAACTCTTAATTCACGTTTCACTTCTAAACTTGGCTGAGTTTTTTTTTTATTTTTTTTTTTGTTAGAATTTTTCAGGTTGAAGAAGAGATATATTTCCAAGTTTTCATTGCTACCTTGTTATATCAGTTATTTTTTCGTAATTCACTTATTTGTCAATTTGGCCGAATTTTTTCTGAATTATCTTGTTTATTTAAAGCCTCTTGTGTATTTTAACCCTCGATTTTTTTTTTTTCCGAATTCTCTATAGTTTGTATAAATGTTCAAAAGCATTGAGTTTTTTTTATCGAATTAATTTTCCTGTTTGAGTTTGTTTTTTATTTATTTGAAAATATTCGAATTCATATTGCTGCTTGAGTTTGTTTATTTATTTCTTTTTTTTTGACAATGTCTGAATTAATATTTCTATTTGACTTTTATTTTTGTCTTTCTTTTTTGAGAATATTTGAATAATTTTGTCTGCTTTAGTTTTATTTATTTATTTCCTTTTTTGACAATATTATAATTAATTTTGCTGTAAAGCCTATAAAATCTCTTTTGAAACAGCTAAATTTTGCTGTGCGTGTTTTCTTTTTGACAATATTGAAATTAATTTTGCGGATGGATTTTTATTCCTTTCTTTCAATTTTTTACAATATTCGACTTAATTTTGCTAATTGATTTTAATTTATTTCTTTCTATTTTTTGGCAATATCGAATCAATATTAATTTTTCTAATTAACTTTTATTTATTTCTTTTCTTTTATGACAATATTCTAATTAATTTTTCTGTTTGACTTATATTTATTTATTTCCTTTC